>JAJLUM010000101.1:0-15319 GCA_030564265.1 Blastobotrys attinorum
CACTATACTATTCCGCGACATAGCTTGAACTCGCTTAGCAGGCGTCGCCAATGACTCTCGAGTAGGCTTCCTAAATGTTGTGCGACTTACCATACCGACATCATTCTCCAGAGAAATGATCACACGTTTGTCAGTGCCAAACTTGAAATTGTCTGCGGTGACATTATCGGCATACCGCTTAATCAGATATGGCTCTTTATCGCCCCTCTGCAACTTCTTCATGCTCCAAGTGATCACATAAGGACCAGAACTGGTCACAATCGTCTGCTCCTTAGAGTCGATACCAGTATTGAAATGAGCTTCAGTGAAGCTCAACGGCTTTCCAGTCTCACCTTGCATAAACGCCACATGTTCCGGGCTAATCTGGAGCCGCCTAGGGCGCGGCTTGGAATCCTTGCCGAATGATTTCTGGAACCCTGTGCTTCCAGCATTTTTGCCGTCTGTGATCTCAGCATTGATCAATAGGATATACGTCTTGCATGTGGCCAAGATCCATTTGCCATCAGCAGATGTGTCAAGACCAATGATAGTATCACCCAAGGCTGGAAGATGACTTTTTGCGTTAATTCCAATTCGATCATACAGTCGGATGTCACCTTTGGCAGATGCAACAGCAATGTTACCGGACTCGTTTGTCGCCACGACATTGAATGCATTATTTTTGGTGGCATATTTTTTGTGCTGGCTGTCTACTAGCTTGTTTCCCGACAATCGTGGGTCGATTCTGAACAACCCATTGGCGGCAACACCGACCATGGTTTTCTCTCCTGTCATTTGAGAGAACTTTTGTGATGGACCAAACGACTTGACCTCTTCATTCCCAACACTCCATTCGTCAACAACTTTACCGTACTCCAAGTCCATATTGTAGAGTATGTTTGGGTTTTCCTTGTTTTGAAGTACTAACGATTCGTCCTGGGTGTGGAGCATAACTTTCTGTGGAGAAAACGATTTACCTCCCAGAGTAGACACATTGTCAATAGCTGTAGTGAATTCGAGGTCATTGTTGTCTGTGTGTTTAAATACTCCGATCTTGTCTCCTCGAACCACATAGGACCGGTCGTTTTTCATTCCAACCGCCAGATGGCTGTTTTTACCTTTGTGGTCAAATTTCTTGACCTCGTCGTGGTCTTCATCGTAGTCATACTCTTCTTCTTCTGCTTTTCGGTCATACTGATCTTGTTCTTCCTCTTCCTCTTCTTCTGCCTCATCTTCTGATGGCTCAGCGCTATCAATATCCATCGCTCCGAAAGAGTCAATAACATAGTCCTGTTCTGCATCTTGCCAAGTCTTTTTATTGGTGGCTTCCCACAAGGCTTTCATAAATCCTACTTGGAATTCTTCGAGCTTCTCAAATGACTCAAACTTCAGTAGCCACGAAAACGCTGCCTCTTGGGAAAAATAGTTGAAAATAAAAGACAAATGGTCAAAGTTGAAGCATGGATTCATTTCCGAACTGATTGGCACGCCCATATATTGCTTGCCTTCAGCTCTCACTTCAAGCCAGTATTCAAATTTGCCCAAATCTAATACTTCTGCCTTGCAGTTATCTGCTTGCTTGATAAACACCCCGGTGGGGGCATCGAATAAATGAAGAGAGCTGGGGACGGCACAAATTGTAGTACCCCCCACAACTTCTGACGACTTTGCTTCTGGAACTGGAGCTTTAGCTGGCATTTGCTTTGCTGGTGTTTCTGGTCCAGCTGGAGCCTTTTTTTTAGGTGTGCTGGGGATAGACTGGATGGCCTTGTCGTTTCCGTGCGGCTCAGTGTGCGGCTCTTGTTCTTTTTGCACATCCTTTGTCTCCTGTTGTGCCTCATTTTGCGGATAGTCATCAAAATCAAATTCATCTAAATCCTCTTCTTTGCCTGTGAATGGTTTTTGGTATTTTCGTTCGTACTGGCATTTTCGAGCAGTGAGGTCGAATTCGTCAAACGTCTTGGGCTTGACAAATGATGCACAGACGTACTCTAGATACTCACCAGAATCACCGCTAGTGTTTCGCCATGATATGACAATGTTCTTGTCCCTGGAGGCATAAGAAATATGCAGCTCCTCATCGATCAAGAATGTCCACTCATCCTTGTTGCTGTCCATATCGTCGAGTTCGCTATCTTCATCTTCACTGTCTCCCAAAGCATCCTCACCTTCTTCGAACACTCTCTGAATCACGAGCTGGTAGTGGAATTCTGTGCTGGTCTTTCTGATGATTGCCTGGGCATCTTTGAAAATGCATTCCTTGACACCTTGGGGGCTATTGGGAGACCTTGATAGGTATAGTTCCCCTGAAGGGATTGTTACCAAAACCTCTTTTGGAGATGTTGCCATGAATTTTCGCAGTATGTTCATGATTCAGACAGTCGATATACGCGTGAAATTAAAGAGAATGAAACTTAGTATATATTATGCACACGTTTGTACTACGTAAAAGCTTGGAAAACGAATTTTGAAAAAGATTTAAAGCAAGCACGCGGTGGCGTTATATATGTTTGTATAGTATATATTAGGATGTTTCAAAATATTTTGGGAGAAAAACCAAAATATTAAAAAAAAAACATCAACAAAAAAAAAAAAAAATTGTGGAACGTTGAGCCGCACATCATCTCGTTTCTGGGGCAATGTAACCCCGTGGTCAATTAGGAGAATTATATGCGCTATTTCTTCTTCTCTTCTTGACTAGCACTTCTATAGACGCTGGAAAATTCTGCTTCATTCTGATGCTCTTATTGAATTATTATAACATAGCATAGCATCATAGTCATAACAGGATCAAAAGGAATCGTTCAAAAGCTAAAAGTCTTCCAGGTTATATTCCTGTTCCACTTGTTTCGTCAAGTCAGACATTATGCTTTGTCTTTTAACAGCCACTTTCCTACCGAGATCCGTCTTCATAGTGTCTTTCAAAAGAAGCAACTTATCATAAAAGTGTTGATGGGCTGTATCAGGGTTCCCCACCTCGTATAATGCTCGATTGCGAGATGAGGAAAAGGCAGCTGCACGAAGAATACCAATTGCTCCTATTGCATCGATTCTATCGGCATCTTGGATACTAAAAAGAAGGTTAGTCGTGTCTGAGAATGCTATGGGTAACGTCCTGTGAAATCATTATTCACAGCTCATTCGGGACAGAGTAAAAGCCCCTTTTTAGACATTTTTTTCAATTGCATTATGTATATAAGGCGATGTCTATATGCACAAGAAAAACCATACCAATGCAGCTCTTTGCAAGTGTCATGCCAACCAGTCCATTTGCCACTCGCTTTGAGTTTCTTTTCAACAGAAAAGCCGGTATTGTGCACAATTTTGATCACCAGGTTTATCCGGTCATCATCGACCCCATTTTTGGACATCAAATCGCGCATCATATTTACTGACTCTTCACCATCATCATTGCTGGCTTGATACTTGTGATCACACAGATCATGGAACAGAGCAGCAAGTTCTACAACGAGCTTATCTGCACCCGTGCTCTCAGCAAGTTTCAGGGCCATTCGCCGGACTCTAAATACATGCAATTTATCATGAGATGGATCGTACTGTGACATACGATCCGATACCAACTTCTCAGACTCAGCAATTAGAGTGTTATTATCCATATTTTATATATATATAAAAAGGGTTCTAGCTAATACAGAATGAGTGAAGACAAAAAAAAAAAAAAAAAAACGTGGAGAAAAAAAAGAACGTGGATCGAAATTCTATGCTTTTATTGATAAATATAAACGCGGGCGCGTCGTGACCAATATATGACTACGACGTGACTCAACTCAAAACACAGCTCCGCCAACTACGAAAAGCCGCTGCTCCTGCTGTTTAATCCATGAAACAACCTGGCGAACACTCTGAGAAATCGCCTCTTTAGTCGTAGGTGCCCCTGTTACACAGTAAACCTCAAATGTTGGAGTCACCCAGGCCAACGCAGTGACTGTCTGTCGAACACAGTTGAACACCTTCAGGCCTCCTCCACCGCTTCCGCCGGGTCGATTGTGGACCGCCCCATGCAATTGATGATACAGATTCATTAACCTCTGTTTTGCACGCGGCTCGTAAAAATGGGGCCCATAGCTGGACTGCACAAATTGGACATTCAACTTGGATTTGTAAAGAAAATGCCGGATCAGAGGAGCCGGGATATCCATGCACTTGAACCGGCCCTTCTTTATGCTTTGTCGCATGGGCTCCACCAGACCCTTTTCTTCTAACTGGCCGACAATGTTGACCTTTGCACCTTGCATTTCGAAAAATGCATTTTTATCGGGGGATATTAGTACCAGAGCCGTGTCATCCTCGAAAAATGTGATATAGGCATATAGGAATCCTGTTGAGTTGAACTTGGGTAAACAGATTGGTGCCCAATGTTCTCCCCCGTCTTTGAAGGATGAAGTGTTGAAGAGCATAGAGAAGACCAAATACAGATCAGGAGGGTGTAAAGAGTGTCGACGAGGTCTAATAACACTGACCAGCTTGCCGTCAGCCACGATCATTCCATACAGCAGCGAAGGGGTTCGACAGTCAATAAGCACACTGTTGATTTTGTCTCTTATTGTTTTTCGCAACCTTAGACATTCCAGAGCTCCAAGCATTATAGATGGCGAGCCTTTATTCATTTCCTGGGTGAGTGCTTTTAGGAATACCTCTGTACCCCCAAGCAGATTCCGGAGATCAAAATTGGTACGCTGTTCAAAAACTCTCGATATCTGTGATTTGGTAAGCGTTGATAGGAGTTGCGCATATAACACCCCGAGTTGTGCCCTGAGCTGACCCTCTGATTGCCCCAGCTTGTCTACAGCAATAAGAATTAGGGGGCCCTCTAAGGATATGACAAAGAGCGTTTTGCCAGCTCTGAACGACTTCAATTGCTCGGCAAGAGTGTTGTCAGGCTCATCCCCATCAAAAAATGACACAATTGTTTGGAAAACTCCAGCATACGCTGAAATCATCTCGTCAGAGCCATGCATTGAGTATATGGGTTTCCCTGCTCTCGACAGAACGAAATACTGCTTTCTATGAGCAAGAAATGATTCCACTTCATCCTCGCTCTCGCTGCTGCTGGCATAATTGTCAATACTTATATGCGTTTCTATACTAGGTGATAAGACTTCAGAAAGCAGACTACTAACATCTTGATTATCATCGCCACCAATTGTCATAGATGGCCGGTTCGCCCCTACGGTTGTTGATGCCGATACTGGGGAGGATGCAGTTGTTATGCTGGTGTCTGCCCCGAAAGCGCTTTCGTTTCCCTCGGTGATAGACACCTCCGTAGTTGGTTTGGTCTGTGGCTCGATCCCTTCGTCGAATGAGTCTATGGAGTCGTTTACTGAAGCTTCTAATGCATGCAGATCTTGTGATGATGAAGGTTCCATTGCTGGTTGTTCATTATCGTGGGTTGTTGTGCAGGTGTGTCGGGTTGGAACTATTCATTGGGAGCGACAATTCAATGGCCGAATGAGACTCCGAGGGAGTGGCTAGCCTGGCTTGGCACGACAAGAACAAGCAACAACTCTAAAACTACAAGCAAGAATTAAATAGGGATAGGGAAAAGAGCCAGAAGATGGAACCCGCATGGAAACACAAGTTGAGGGTGCGGGAGCTTTTGCCCATCTTGAACCTTGGGGCTTGAGGGTCGGGATTCGGACTAGTCCGCCGGCCAACATATTACAAAATTAAATAGTATATTCACGAGTAGTGGGTAAAAGCTCTCGTTGCTACTTCTGGTTTACTTTGGGACTCTTGGATGTACTGGTGTCATCATCATTACCGGTCTTGGTACTTCGCCGTCGTTTATTCGCCAGGCGGGGGCTAGGTTTGGCACTGGAACTACCAGGCGTACTTGTAGCACCACCAACAGGAGTAGGGCCAGTTGTGCTTCGGTTAGAGCCGTTTGAAGGATTCTGATAAACTGCATGGCTTATCATTGGGGATGGTGCAATATCTCCGTTAGGTGTTGTGGAGTTATTATTGCTGTTATTGTTCATGTCTTGCGGCGTTTGAGCTTGGCTTCCAGCCGCTACCGCCGCAGCTGCTGCGGCAGTCTGGTTCTGGTCAGGACGAGACTGTTGTGCTTGCTGCTGCTGTTGCTGCTGAATGGCCTGTTGCTGTTGCATGGCTCTCTGTCGTTCTAAGTTCCATCGATTAATAACCAATTCCAACCCCTTCAATGGACCACCAATATTTGGGTCCTGGCAAGTCGCTACCAATTCCCGAATTTGGGCCATAGTCTCGGAGAGCTCTAGGAATCTCATGACTGAGTTTCCCAAACCGTAGTTTGTGATGTTACAGGGTGATAGGGAGTACCAGTTGCCACTACCGTCTTCGTTGTTCTCGTTTCTTCGTATAAAGGCCGCTACTGCGGCCCGGCTTAGATATTCAGTGTGATTTTGCAAGTCCTGCTCCATCCAATCAATTTTGAGAAACCCGTTGAAAAGGAATTTCATAGGCGATTGGATTGTTACCATAGTGCCATCGTGGAACCAAAACACTGTGTGCGCCTTGGTGAATGTTACTAGATAACCACCGTTTGCAGTCATGTATTCACGAGGGTTGTCGAGATGGAATTGGACTCGCTTCACACCACTTGTATAATATGTCAGATAGTATCGCGCTAGAATTGGCAGCGGAACCTCGAATGCTTTAGTTTCCTTAGGATTTGACACTGAGAGTTTAAGGATTGCATTGTCAGAAAAGAACTCACTGTGGAGTCTTTTCCAGAACTCGAGCTCCATGCCATGATCACCTGCATTGCTTACTGCTTCAGCATACTGTAATGCTTTAACTATTCCTGCCGCTGGCCTTCGATAGGGGGGCCCCATTCCTGCTGCAGCTGCTGGCATACCTGTGGCTGCTGAAGAAGCAGCGTTTGAGTTATCTGGTATTCCAACTGGTTGGCCATTTGGACCAACTTGTTGGTGTTGCTGAGGAATGGCTCCTTGAATTTGATTTTGATTTTGGTGAGGATGATGCTGGAGCTGTTGTTGCTGCTGTTGACGAAGAATCTGCTGTTGCTGCTGTGGGGTCAATTGTTGAAACTGGGGGTGTTGCTGAGGCTGCTGTTGTTGCTGTTGCTGCTGCTGCTGTTGTTGTAGCTGTTGACGTAGAAAGTTTGCCTGCAGTTGCTGTTGGTGAGGTGTTAGAGGTATGTTCATACCAGGCCCTGGTGTTCCAGGAGGACCCGTCATGCTGTTAGGTGAGCCTTGGGGGTTTTGAGGTATTGACCCAGTTTGGTTCTGTGCCTGGTTATGAGGTAAATGCTGCTGTTGTTGTTGATGTTGTTGCTGCTGCGGGTGATGTTGTTGTTGTTGGAACATGTTGGGCCTCTGAAATTGTTGTTGAGCTCTAATCATTTGGATCTGCTGAGGAGTCAGCTGGTGGCCTGGAGCCATTCCTGGAGGCATCCCCTGTGGACCTTGGGGACCAGACAGTCGTTGCGAAGGAGGCTGGGGAGGTTTATTACCTCCTGGTACTTGGTGATTTTGTTGCAAGGGAGAGGCTGACATCATCTACTCATTGGTTCTTTTGATAAGTTAGATCTAGTAATGTGAAAAGCTGTGTAAAAAAACCTGTTTCTGTTTGGTATTATACACTGAACCAACGCCGCTTCTTCTTGTTAATGCAATATAAACAAAATAATTAGGAATGCAATATGAACAGGACCCCGAGACTTTTATATGTCGTTTTATCCTTCTTTCAAAAAATAAAAAATGAAGAGAGATTAAGGGAGGGAATAAAACGATTGGGGGCTGGCCCGTTTTCTAATTCAGAACACGGTTAAATTACCCACCAACGAATAGATCAAGCTAAGCTGTAAGAAGCTCGGAAGTTTGTGTGTTCACTGATTTGTTATGGGGGACTTTGACCTTTCTCTTATCCAGATGAAAGTGTCCTATGTGTGTGGTGTGGAAATAATGTCGTACTAGGGCAAAAAAGTTCAAGTAACAAGATTGAGCGAGCCTTTTTTTTTCCACCAAACTGCGAATGCTCAGGTGGGTTTCGCTGAGTGGAAAATATATGAAAAAAATTGAAAAGGCTGGTTGAGTGGGGTGCTTTGGGGGTGTGGAAAGGGGAGGAGATTAGCTCCGGGTAACTACGTGACGGTGAGCCGCAGCGTTTAAGTGGAATTGGGTGAGGAATAGAGGAGCTAGAGTTGGAATAGAAGCAACAGAGCAAAAGTGTAGACGAAGTGATAGAGTAAATCTAGAGATAAAGAATTAATAGAGTAGAAATAGGAAAGACGTGATAGAGAGGTCATAGAGAAAGAAAAGTTGGGGGTAGAAGTTTTGAAAAAAAAGTGGTAAATTGGAAATGGAAAAAAGTAGTGAAGTAGAAATGGAATAAATTAAGCGCTATATAGTATTAATACCATATGCTGGATCTGTATCACACGACTTGCATAAACTGAAGCAGAACAACAATGTTCGAGAGTTAACAATAAATAGACTAATATAAAGATCTCCGAGCTACATATCTAAAAAGACCATCTACACTGTATACACTGTATACACACACGAGGAACACCTAAGACTGGTCTTGATCTACCGAGCTGAACTCAATACTCAATGTAAACTTGTCTTTAGTGCTGACCCACTTGCTCATAGCAGGATGAGGCGGTAGCAGTCGAGATCTTGGTACAGATGCATTAGCACCTGATTCATCCTCCTCAGCAGCTGAATTACCACCACCTGATGCTGCTGCATCCCTCTTCCTGCTCTTGGGAGCTCTTTTCTTCAGCAGCCTGTCTAAAGTGTCTTGTTTTTCTTCTTCTAGCCGTCGCTCAGAAAGGTTTTTCCTTCGCCTAGCCATTTCGGCCCGCCGCAATTGCTGCTCTTCTTCTGTGAGTACCTTTTTCTTGATTACTTCGTTGGGCAGTTCTAGGAATTCCTCTTCAGGAGCTGCTCCTTCGTCATATAAGGCTCGTTGTCGAGCAGTCATTTTTGTTGGATCGGGGGTTTCTCCACGAGAGAATTTTTCGAAATCCTCTACTTCATTTTTGTCGTCGTCGTCGTCTTCTTCTTCTTCTTCTTCTTCTTCCTCCTCTTCTTCGCCATCGATGTCGACATTGTTATCAATCCCATTCTCTTCATCTGATACTACTGCACGTCTTCGTTTGCCAGCAGGACTTGAAGAAGTCTTTGCGCTAGATCTGGGCCTTGAAGAGCGCGAATTCCTGCTTTCTGTTGCCTTCGGAGCAGCACTCCCCTTCATTCTGCTTGAACGTGGAGTATATGAAGCGGCAGCATCATCCTCGTCCTCGTCCTCGTCCTCGTCCTCATCATCTTCATCTAGTTCTTCACCCAATTCCGGCTCATCCTCGTTGTCGTCACCCATCATTTCCTCGTCTTCATCATCTTCACTAACATCCTTGACATCGTCTGATAGATCAGACATATCGGGCGATTCTTCATCGCTCACAGACTTGGATCTTGCCATATTCCTTTTTAAAGCTCTTTCGTGTCTTGGTAAATTTATTCCATGTGGTTTGTTCCCAAACTCGATCACCACTCAAGATGATTATGTCACCCATGACTAACAGTCCCAATGTGCGGCGCAACCCGTCCATCCATCCAAGCGCACCACCACCACCTCTCGCCTCGGTCCGATGTTTTGTACCACTTTGCAGAATTCTTGATCTCCTCAACATCTATTCTCACATCTAATACTGATCTCCTTATCATTTAGGACTTTTCCTCTACTACGTATTAGTGATATTCCTATCTATTAATACCAATCTACTTGTCCTCATATCTTATTTTAATCGCCTGCATTCGTTTCTCACACTAGAATCTCCACAAATCCTACCTTCGCAGACCACGGACTTCCCCTCCAGTCAACACAATCCAAATGGCAGCACCATCCACAATAGCATTCCCAGAGCCATCAGACTTTGCAGTCCGGAAGTCTCCTCGAAACAGACGATTCAGCTTCCAACAGCTGCTCGCTGTGGTATACATCTTTGGTGGTCTGTCCGCTTCAATAGCCTTATTATCAAAATTCGTCATGCAACCACTGTTCGAACAACTTTCGGCAGATAGAAGTGATTATACTAGACTTGCAACCAGTCTCCTTCGACAGGTCAATGTAAAGCTTTCAAATATGGTCTCGAAAATACCTCCCGTACCAGTAGTTCGGGGTGGCCCCGTATATGTCGACTCTCAAACTCAAACTGAGTCCTCAGACAAACTCGCACGAGAGCTTAGGCTATCATCATCAGAAGATAAAGAGAGTGGAGCTCTACCCAATGCCGATAATCTCACTGAGAAGCTAGAAAAACTGGAGCAGAAATCCAAGCTCGAAGAAACTACAGCTACAAAAGAGGCGATTGACAAGCTTTCTACTCTCACCGCCTCGTTGAACTATTCGGTATACTCGCATAGGGCCGGCTTTGGGATCGATCTGGGGTCTGCCGAAAAGAATAAGGACAAAGAAAAGGAAAAGGATGTTGTTGGTGATGTAATGAAAGAAATCCGTTCTATCAAGGGATCGCTATTAAGTGCTCGTAATTTCCCTGGCGCCCGATAGAGATGTATGCTCGCAAGTCATTTATATAGTATAGTATTCACAATAATATGTTTATTACTTGGATGGCACAAAAAGACATAGAATAGCCTAGTGTCTACAATCTTTAGCGACACACACACGGCATACAGACATAATAGCATGGTATTTACAATATAATATTGATTTGTATTTACAAGATTTAATAAGAATGCAAAAATCGTTACAGTCGTCAGTCATTAAAGTGAAAATGGTAGTAGGTAAAAGATGTGAAACGAAAAAGTTTCTGCCACGAAACTGGTCTGGAAAGCTTGTTCACCAGTGATCTGCATGACGGACCATCCACAGACCTAGAAATACATGTCACCGATATCTCTCCTACGTTTTTGAGTCTTTTTCGGTGATCGCGACGGGGTCCTTGAACGCCTTGGTCCTGCCTTAGTATTAGAATCTCTTGTTGGCTCTCTTTCTGCTTCCTCTCCTTCTTCTGCTCCTCCCTCTTTCACCATCCTTATCCTTTCTCCTCGACGTCTCCATCGTCGCTCTATATCCTCAGCCTCTTTTCCGGTAGGCTTCCACTTGCTCTTCAGAATCCGACGCACTCCCTCAGGAGAGAGCTCATAGTGCTTTGCAATCTCACTAGCATTCATATCGGGTACCATAGCCTTCAGGTATCTGATGCTTTCCATGGCATTCCTCGAGACCTTTTTGCCAGGATTCCAGGGCTGATTGTGAAACTTCTCTCTTATGGCGAACATTTGCCGCTGCCATTCGTCAAGATTAGACATTTTGCGCCAGTTCAGTGGCACCTCTGGTCGATTTTCAAGAAACATTCCAGTCTCGTCGACCTTTTTTGGTTTATTCTTGTGTTTAATAGGCTTTGATTTCGATGGTGGGGTAGATAGCGATGAAGAAGATGGTGATCTTGTCTGTTGGCCACGACGAACTGATTTGCTAGATTCTCTATTAACAGCATTATCTGTCTCTAAAGGTCCAAGATCGAGATCCCAACTCGAGGGCCTTTTACTACTGTAGAGCCTTTTGCCTGAGCTCCACGAAGACAGCCCGCTCTGCGGAATTTTAATACCCAAAATCCGCGATAGCCCAGTATGCGATATATATGAACAGGGGAATGCACTGAGACTGGGACCATATCTCAGCATTTTATTGTTAAATCTTTACTAACTGATCTGTATTTATGATATGGAAACCATTTCTGAATTTTTTTTTTTTTTTTTTTTTGGGAGTTCAGCCGCACGGCAGGAAAGTGCGCTCTCATCTATGGAGCCAGCCAAATAAACTGAAGCATCCGAAGTGAACTGAATAATCGAAATTAGAGTATAGGCTAAAAAATGATAGGGAATCTTAGCAACAGGAGAGCTACTAAACAATAATTATTAGAGTGTATATAGAGCCGTATAATAAGCAACATTCTGCATCACGTACCACCTTAGACACTCAAAGCACCACCTTCGCCTAACGGCTTAAGACTGGCAGCTTTAGGATGATCACTCTTGAAAATAGCCTCCAACTCTTCCAAAGTTCGACCTCGAGTCTCAACAAAGAATAAATACACAACGGCAAATTCGATCAGATCCCAAAAAACAAAAAACACATAAAACCAATAACCTATATTACTCATAGCCACAGGAGCAGCAAATTGATTCACAAATGACCCTATTCCGCCAGTAACTTGACTAAGCAACATGGCTTTAGCTCGCATCCGGTTTGAAGCAACTTCGCCAGGGTAGATTGGCTGCATAGATGTAAAAGCCACTGCAAATATCGCTCCAAAAATGTAAATGAAGGCCAAAGTAGCATTTGCGACAGTTTTGCTATCGTTCCCGTTCTGGAAAGCTGCTGTAGTTCCAGCTACAATAGCCAGGCACACAGACATGCCCACAGTTGAAAACATGAACATTTTCCTTCGTCCAATGAAATCATGGCAAAACGAACCGATCACAGCAAACCCAAGCCCTTCAATGGCATAGTACCCGTTGTTCAAGATCTGGTCTTCGGGCTCGGTTATTCCGATCTGGTTAAGCATATTAGGCATAAAGTAACTGATAACGTTGTTTCCTGAGACTTTTGGTTTCAAAAATTATTTTGAATTTATATGTTAGTATAATGGGGTCAAAATGTGCACGGCTATAACCGTGCGGCGCAAAGCACGCCGCACGTACAGCTGCTCTCTCTTTCTCTCTTTTGCTTCTTGTTTCAAACTTACACTGTGAAAACCATGAGAATACTACGATAAGCATTGTTCTATATCTCTGACCGTGTGTCGTAAACAGCTCCCGAACGTCCAGAAACGTTTTAGGATTGGCCAGCTCGACCTCGTGGAGCGAAATAATCATTTCTGAAATCTCCAAATCGACCAAGGGGTGTTCGGAGTCTCCATTACAGTGATATTTCACCAGAAAATCACGTGCCTTCTCTTCTTTATCAGAGCTGATCAAATATCTTGGGCTCTCTGGAAGGAAGAGCATGCCGCAGCACACAATCCCAGGGCACATCATTTGTAACCACAATGGGATCTTGAAGGCTTTGGTAGAATCCGGGTAGTTTGTCATGCAGGCATAGATAGTAAAAGCGGCTAGCAAACTTCCAAGGTAGTACAGGCAATTATAACAACCTGATACAGCTCCCCGTACGTGTGGTGGTGCGATCTCAACACAATAGGTAGGCGCACAGACCTGAGTTATAGTAGCAAAAAACGATAGCAAAAACCTACCGCCAATGAACACGCTGATGTTAGAACTGGTTGAAGTGACAATTGTACCAACGATAACACCAATACACCCTATGGTTATCCCTAACCGTCTACCAAAATAGTCACATATGATAGAACTGACCAAGGCCCCGCAAATTTGTCCGATGTTGAAAATGGAGAACACTAGACCTGTGCCAGCACTAGCAAATTCCTGATCATAGTAGTCTAGGTATACTGGCAGTGCATTGATACTGCTCATCAGAGATCCATCGAAGCCATTCATGGTACTACAAAAGTAAACCAGGAAGCAAATCATGTATAGTCTCAACATGCCAGAGCCAAGTAGGTTCGGCTTATTGTGTTTCAGCACTTCTTCTAAAGTAGCCGAGCCCTGGAGATGTGCTTCACTCTTTATGACCTCAGTGGAAACACGATCCAAGTTGGGGTCCTCCTCGTGATGTTCAGTCTCAGCCTTTTCTTCAGTCATTTTCGTGATCGTCCTGCTACGATAATAGTAATGATAATGGTAAAACAAATAGAGGGAAAAAGGTGTATAAAACGCCGGATGAGCTCGCCTTTAAGTACCAAATTTGTCTGCCACTGGGCTAGTCTATATGCTCGAATTGGATCAGAAGAATTTCTTTTACTTTACTACTTTCGCATCTTTCATAAACAGTATTAGGTGGGTTCAAGTGGTTGAGAGAACCCCGCATTCTGAATCATGCAGGCATATTCTCTCCACTAATGGCCCATTCTAAGGTGCGTGCCCCTGGGGTGCTATTCTTGTGGTAAACCTAAAGAAGACATTTTGGACACTTAAGCTAATGTATTAGGGGCACATTGGCCTTTATATACAGCAAAAAAGATTCTGACTATATATTACATACACACTGACTGATGGGAAGGTTGATTGACGTTTAGGGCAATCAATTTCCACCTCATTTTTTATTATAGCACGGCGACATGTTAAGGCTAGCCCCTCTTATCTCTAGTTATTTCGCTACCATGTACCATAAAGACCCACTGAAGGCGGGAATTTCGGCGGAGATGAGCCCCTTTCCAGTGTTACCCTCGATGTAACCTACGTAACTGATCCTCCTCCCAGAGACCGAACTCGATTCGACAATGCGGTGGGGAAAAGCATGCCGCTTGGCTACGGGTTTTAATGAAAAAATACGGATCAACGAGAAAAGAGATGCTTTCATTAATGTGTCCTCTATTGGTGTGCTCCAAATATGCACAAGGTGTTCCGTTCAGGTTCTGTTCTCATGATGAGACATCCTTCTCCACTAATAGGAACCCCTCCCCCACGGAACACGATTTGTCGGAAAAAACGTCGGAATCTCTATGCCACCTGACACGGTGCACACCAGAGACCGAATTAGATCCTGGAGAAAAAAATGAATGCTTTGACCATCAGGACAGGCAATAGTAGATGCAGATATACTGGTATTTAAAATTTTAGTGTATTCAAAAACTATATTACGTAGTCTGTTCGGAAAGCTCGCCCTGCAATACCCGAGACGGCCGGTAATTGACCCATTCTAGCCCGGATTGGATGCTAAGCAACTCCAATACTAGCGTTATTCTTCATCATGCCTATGGCTCATTCAATGGACCACCTTCACTCATTGGACGAACAGACGCTGCTTTGGGGTTCTTGCTCAGGAATATGCTTTCAATCTCCTCGAGAGTTCGTCCTTTCGTCTCTACAAAGAAGAAGTAAATGATCACAAACTCAATCAGGTCCCAGAACACAAAAAATACGTAAAACCAGTAACTGATGTTCTTCATGGCAACGGGGGCAGCAAATTGATTAACAAATTGGGCTACTCCTCCCAAAACATTGGCTACCATCATTGTCTTAGCTCGAGAGCTATTTGAACTCACTTCACTTGGGTAAATAGGCTGCATAGACGTAAATGCCACTGCGTAGATAGCTCCAAAGATATAGATGAAGGCAACTGTAGTGTTGGCTAGCGCTTTGCTCGTGTTTCCCTTTTCGAAAGTAGCCGTGGTAGCTGCCACAATAGCAAGGCACACTGACACCCCCAAAGTTGAAAACATGAACATTTTCCGCCGGCCTATGAAATCATGGCAAAACGAACCAATCAC
>JAJLUM010000101.1:15419-53024 GCA_030564265.1 Blastobotrys attinorum
CACGGCTTAACCTCTTAGCAGGGGGAGGAATATAGAACTTACATTGCGAAAACCACGAGAATGCAATAACCAGAGCAGTTCTATATCGCTGACCATGGGTCATGAACAGTTCACGGATATCGAAAAATGTTTTTGGGTCCGCCAAAGCAACGTCGTGTAGTGACAAAATCATTTCCGACATCTCTAGGTCGACCAATGGATGATCTTCATCTCCATTGCAGTGGTACTTGATAATGAGCTCCCGTGCTTTGTCTTGTCGATCAGTACCGACTAGATATCGAGGGCTCTCTGGAAGGAAAAAACAAACAATGCAGACAATGCCTGGGCACAGCATCTGAAGCCACAGAGGAATCTGAAACGCTTTGGGCGAATCCGGGAAGTGCACCATGCATCCATAAATTGAAAAGGCTGCCAGCATACTTCCAAGGTAATACAAACAGTTGTAACATCCGGATACCGCACCACGAATATGTGGAGGTGAAATTTCTACACAGTACATTGGGGCGGCCATGCTTGATATGGCCGAGAAAAAGGACAGCAGGAACCGTCCTCCAATAAGAACATTGATATCCGAGCAAGTTGCAGTGACACATGTACCAATAACCACTCCGACACATCCAATGAAGATGGCAGCTCTTCTGCCGAGCAAATCGGTCAACACTGCACTGAAAAGAGTACCACCAATAGAGCCAATGTTGAAAATAGAAAAGACTAGCCCCGTACCGGCGCTAGCTTTTTCCTGGTTAAAGTAGTCCAAATAAACTGGAAGAGTGTTTATGCTGCTCATTAATGAACCATCAAAACCATTCATGGTACTACAGAAATAGATCAAAAAACAAATTCCGTAGAGTTGAAGCATGCCTTTTCCAAAGAGTTTTGGTTTATTGTGGGTCAACACATCTTCCAAGGTGGCAGAGCCTTGTAAATGGTTGTCACCCTTGTTAATTATATCTGAAGTGATCTTTTCCTCGTGTTCGAGTGTTGGCTTTTCGGTCATTTTGTTTACTGGTGATAGATACGTGAAATTGGAAAGAATGGAAACCATTGGTTTATATAGTTTTTACGGGAATTTGTTTCGGAAAAGAAAGCTGACCCCACATAGGCAGCTTAAGTGCTGCCTGCATGTTTACTACACTTTTCTTCCTGTGTCTCTACCAACCGATGAGCCAACCAATTTGATTGTTGAAGCACTACAGCGAACTTAGGCACGAGCCCTTTTGTAAACCTGACTAATTTCTCATCTATAAAAGAGTAACAAAAAAAAAAAAAAAAAACTACAGCAATCCATCTCCAAAAGGCTGTCAACTTGGGAAAGCCCATTATGGATTGGTCCCTCGAGTAGAGCCCGTTGATCCCATCGAATGATCAGCGATCGGAGATTCTCACGGAGAAATAAAGTCCAACATGTAACATCGGTGCGACATTACCCACCGCAAAAAGCGGCGATCGCCAAAGCCATGGAAATTGAATTAAACCAGATGTATATATAAAGTGGGCAATATGATGATATTTTCTCTTTGAGCTATATAAAGTATGAATGAATTGAAACTTATAGACGGATTCAGCCAAAGCGGGGAAGCCTAGCACCGTTTGACGCCTATACGGAGAATTTGTGAGGTGACGAGTGGGTCATGAGTTACATCCGAAAATCCAGCTAAAGCTCGAGCCAGAAGTTTGATAACACCAATAATTTCGATTCAATGTTTTCTGCATTTAAATCTAAACACGATATAGCTGTGGCCGGTAGAGGAGCTTGTTCTTATATACAATGACACCAACAATTGTGGTTCAAGCCAATTGCCATCATTTACTACGCACATTCCTCATGTTTTGAGAAAATTTCTTTGGCTTGATGCTAGAGCTTGTAAAAACACTAACTAGGACTATTTCCAGCAGAGTTAAGCCACAATTCTCTCACACTGACCTTAATATTTCAAGATCTAAGTTTATACGATAGTTTTATCACCATCGGATAGTATAACGCCGCTCCCGAGCCGCATGTTGGGAGCACCGCGATGAGAAAAAAATTTCCCATATAGAAGACCTAGAACTTGACAATCCTACTTGGCGGAATCCTAATATTGTATATATACAGCTGGAATTTCCGTAAATTACCTCATATCATAGAATAGTAATCTCAAAAAGCTCAAATATAGTTCAACTTCTAACTCCAGGAATCTCTAATTTCCATTTTACGGTTTTTTCACTCATATTCGCAAATAGAAAGTTCATATCCACAAATGAACCAGGAACGCACTAAGCCGGCTTTTGCTTCCCTGGTTAGCACAATCAGATCAGCTTCTCAGGTAGCCAGTCAGGACATCTCCTTCTACAAAAGCCTAGATAGCGACCTAGCAAGTTCGGCCGATCATTGTGGAGAACGTCTATTGAACCTTGCAAACAAACTTATAGGCTCAGTGGTACAGGATCGCAATGAGGTCAACAATCTTGACAATCTCGAGAGCTTGCAAGAGAACTGGAAGGATGTTGCTGGAGTTTTGGATACTCTATTTGAGAAAACGGATATTGCATTGGCAGAGAAACCAGAAAACAAAATTGAGGTTAATGAATCAAAGCTACAAACCCTCGGGAATAGCGATACCGATAAAGTCGTGAAGCATTCCAAGGGTCTCCAAAAGCCTCAAGAAAAGTTCAACAGAAAGGTCGACAATTCGTCTGATTCGCCATTCAAACCTTTATTAACGTCAAAGCCAAATGCGTTACAGCCTTTGGATTTGACTTTGATCCAGGACGAACTGGAAGAACGCGTTGACGAAGATGATAACGAAGACGGAAGTAATAGCTACTATAATGAACAGCAGCCGCAAAAGATCGCACGGCCACATTACAAGCAACCTTACGAGTATGAAATAATGAATCAAAAGTACCCGAAAATGAAGATCCAGGAGCCGTTGATGTATCACGACTGGAAATCGACCTCGCATACTTATGTTGACTCACCAGAAAAGCTCACTGCCATGCTAAAACAGCTTAAGAAATCCAAAGAAATCGCAGTTGATTTAGAGCATCATGACTACAGATCCTTTTTCGGGATTGTGTGCTTAATGCAAATTAGTAACCGAGATCAGGACTGGATTGTCGATACACTGGTCTTACGAGATGAACTGCAAGTACTGAACGAAGTGTTTACAGACCCTAAAATTCTCAAAATTTTTCATGGTGCTACCATGGACATCATGTGGCTCCAGCGAGATTTTGGGCTGTATATTGTGTCTCTGTTTGACACGTTCTTTGCATCAAAAGCATTAAGCCTAAAACGACATGGGCTAGCGTATTTACTGGAAACATATGCAAACTTCCAAACCTCAAAAAAATACCAACTAGCGGATTGGCGAGTGCGGCCAATTCCTCACGACATGTTGTTGTATGCGCGGTCTGATACCCATTTTCTGCTCTATGTGTACGACAAGCTGAGAAATGAGCTTCTCGAGCAGTCGAAATTGGATAGTGTTCTATCTCAGAGCAGGAAACTGGCGGCGAAACGGTACGAGGTACCCGGATACGCATCAGAAGGCAATGGTTACAACACCATTCTAGCTCAATATTCTATGACCAGGTCTCAACGCGAAGTACTGGCTGCCCTGTACACTTGGAGGGATCATACTGCTAGACATTACGACGAGAGCCCCAGATATGTTATGCCCAACCATTTTCTGGCTGCTCTGTGTTATACCCAACCTACAAATGTGAACGGCGTGCTAGGTGTCTCGAACGGAGTTACTAGTCACATCCGGCACTCTGCCAAAGAACTGGCCAAATTAATTCAGTCTATAAAGGATAAGAAGATATCAGATGACCAGGATGAGGATTCCAACGCTTTATCGGGAGGTTCTGGTCGAGTCAATGCTGAATTGAGCAAGGCTCAGCAAGCGGAGGCCAACTACGAAGGATATGAGCGAGAGTACAAAAAAGCCATCAAGACCCAGAAAAAGCTATTTTCAACGAGAAAAACAAATCTCATTAGGGATGAATCAATGTATGATGGAATTATTTCTGGCGATGAGAGCAAGGCAGCATCAGACAATGATGATAGCGACGGCGATGACAATCATGAGCTGGAGAGGAGACGCAGACAGACCGAAAATAAACTGACTCTGTATGTTCCTATGCCCCAGTTGACCGCAGATGCTATGGATGGCGAAGAAGATTCTTCGTCTGATGATGATTCCGACAGTAACGACAAGGGCGTTATGCAGCATGAATATGTGCCCACTCAGAAGTCTACCCCTTCGCCCGAACCACAAGAAGAGCCTGCTTCCAGTGAGAGCAACAAACGTAAAGCGGACGAAGAAAACGACGAGGGCACCAAGCAGAATTCAAAACAAAAGCGGATGAATAAACGAAGGAAGCTCAAAATCGTAGATAAGGATATAAACATTGCGACTAAGGACGAAGAATCTATGGAAGCTGAGCCGCAAGAGCCGCACAGCCCAAGCTCGCAAGAAGTACCTTTCAATGCTTTTGAATACAGTTCAGCTCCTTCAGTGCTCAAGAGTGGTAGCGGAAAGGCGAAGGACAAAAAGAATGCGAAGAAGAACCGAAAGGAGTCGTTTAATCCTCGCAAGTATGAAGATGAAGGTCCTCAGGGAGTCAAGAGACGAAGAGGCCCCGCTGGGACCAGGTCTATTACGTTCAAGAAACGATAATCATGTAAGAATCACTATCAATCATAACATTATTCATATACAAAAAAATTATTACATATGCCAATCCAATTCATAGTTAATGGTATTAACGATCTAGATGGTCAAAGTCTGTGCTTCCGTCATCGCTCTGACTTGATGACTCGCTACCTCCAGCAGGTGACAATGCAAACTCTCCATCATCATTCATTTCATCTTCGTCATCAGGCACACCGACTACTCCCCATTTCACGTTTGTAACCTGGTATAGTCTATCCAAGATAGAATCCATAGTAGTTATCAGTCCGAATTCTCTCTTTTCACCGTCATAAGAATGCAGCATACCCACTACACCCAACGACGGGCCTTGGAGATTTGCGTTTGATGCTGATCTGCCTGGACCAGACTTGTGATCATAACTACTGATGTCACCGTGCGATTCGAGAACTGGGTCAGTGTCTGTTACCGTGGTGTTCGTTTTGACAGTACTGTCTTCATCTGGATACTGATCTTCACTCTTCTGGAGTAGCCAGGAGCCTGAGTCGCCCCCAGAAGCGAAAAGTGTAGAGTCCTGTGTTGCTACCACAAACTCAGAGGTCTGCAAACGACCATCAGCCCAGTACACAATTCGTGGCCCATTAATTCGACCAGTAGTGTACTTGGACGTAGAGCCGTACTTAAACACACTCATGCCAGCTCTGATCTTCCGAACAACTCGTTTCACGTACAGATTACCAAACATTAGTGCTGGATCGTACTGTGAAAACTCAATGTCGTCACCGAGGTAGTTTCTGCAGGTCAGTTCTGGCGAGCACTTGATGATAGCTAGATCTGACATGCTCCCGTTGACAACTTTACGTTCGCCCCATGCTATTTGCCCCAATGGGGTTTTAGGCTTGTTCATTAGATGCCGTGAACCGGCACCAGAAGCCGGGTATGCACTGTCGAGATGGTCTATCTCCTGCTGGTAGGTGGCCCATTCTTGTGACCGTGGAGGGTACTTCTCTCTTTCTTTTGTGAGTGTCTTTTTGTAATAAGATACCAGCACAGAAGAAGGTACAACAACTTCTGGATATCCAGTGGTATTATCTGACAGAACCACATGGCCACAGGTAACGGCAAATGTCGATTTGCCGTATGCTTCATACAGAGGGTGACCCTCCTTTACTTTGGGATAAATATAACCACCCAAAGTGCCACTTTGGTAGATGGCATTGGTAGATGATATGGACATGCCAATTGGAGGTGTGTTGGCATCCGAGAGCACTCGGAAAGGTGGTTTCAACTTCCCACTGGAGGAGCTATTTTGATTGTTACCAGTGCCATTGCTATTGCATGCTCGGATATAGTTTTTCTGACAATAGATATGGATGTCAGGAGCTACCTCATGGAGTCCCGAGACAAGATTGTAATGCTGTTGGTCTGGTTCTGGGAAACCAAAACTTAGACACAAGACCGCAAAATCCGGTGCTATACCACGTAACACGGGGGCGATAAATGCTCCTTCCTGCTCTGCAAGCGGAGTCTCGTTGTAAGATGCAATTTGTTCGATTAGAGATTCCAGAATCGGTTGAGCTGGAAGTTCTGCAGTAGATCCAACTGAGAAGTTAGTAGGATAGGGCACTGTATGCGACATGGTCTGTGGGACAAGCTTGAGCTTTACCCCCAGCTCGTACAGCGACTGCAAAATTCGCATTCGTACGGCATGGAGCTGTGGAGTGGTCAGCAAATTGTCGACAAAGTGCAGAATAACCTTTATAATTTTGCTCATGGAAGGCTCAGAATGTAGAGATATATGATGAGGCTGCTCATTTTCATCGTCAATTGTTGACATTACATTGGCTTGTGTAGTCCGCCTCACCAGATTGACCACAGAGGTCCCTGCTCTGGAGATATCTATCGTGCACTGATTAACATCCTTCAGAATGGTTGTGAGATCGGCAGCAAGTCTTTCTAGTCCACTTGATATAGTTGCTGGTTGCTGTTGTTGACTGTACAGATCAGGATTCGAAGAAATTTGATTTTGAACCTGGTTACTGTTATAGTTCTGGGACAGATGAGGCCTCGTCTGTCGAGGGCTAGTGGAATGAAGCTCCGGTGTAGACTTGGTGGAGTTGTAGATGTACGGGTCGAGGGCTGCTAGGAAGTTTCTCTGCTGGTTCGAAGTAGAGCCTCTCTGGGCACCACCAGATGATGATAGAGACGAAGTTGGTGGTGAGGATGCTGAGAAAAGTGATCCGGCAGATGTCGACGGGACTGGCAGGTCTGCAACTAGATCATCTATTTCAGACAAGTCCTCGAAATCGATCACTTTCATCTTCCTTCCCGAGCTTTGGCTACGGGTAGATGCCGTTGTCCCTGCTGTCGAGGCAGCCTCTTCGCCCTTTGATTCGAGGATATTTGCTAGTTTGGATCTACCACTAGACTCTGCTGCTGTAGACATGGTGCTGGTCGTGGGGGCATTTCTCGAGAAGAGAGAGCTCTGAACGGTGCTTGCCGAAGTTGAGGCCGCTGATGATTGACCAGCTGAATGAGTAGAGGCATTTGATGGGGCCACTGCTCCTTGAAACTGGTACTGATCAGAGATCTGATGATCCTGTGACTGCTGAAATCTGTAGTCCTGGAAGCTGCCAAAAGCCCGTTCTTGCTCTTCATCGTTCTGGTGGTTGATATCCTGGTTTCGGTCATTAGTATTCTCATCATCTCCACTTCGGCTACCTTTCGAGTCGCTTTTCCACGGGTATTTGTTGGGCATTTTTTTCTTTCTTCTTTCTGGAATATAGATTCTACAAGACAATCAAACACTTGAAAATAGATATCCCGGTTTGTCGTAGAATAGATGGGCAAAAGTCCTTTATATACTTAGAAAAGAATAAAGGGATGTAATGCTCTTCTAGTAGTGGGGATTGCAAAACAGAAAAAGACGAAGTTACTAGAAGTATATTCTACGCCTGAGATGAATATAGCAGTTGGAAAAAGGAACTGTATGTATGTGTCTTAATATAAAGAATCCGTTTACAGGTACAGGAGCATAGTTCTATATATCCACATATATATAACCAGAGACGGCACTTCCAAAAAAACATTTTTGTGGTGCCGTACGGCCGCGAACTGGCTCGGGATCGCCGCGGCGTTTACTGGATTAGGAAAGCATCGGAGGTACGATTATGGTCTTCGAGCGTATGGGACTGAAGTGATGCTAATGATGATGATCGTGCTGATGATGATGAGGATGGTGTTGATGATGATGACGATGTTGATGGATATTAGAAGATATGAAAACACGATTATGAGTGATGGTCACGATGCTAGAGATCAAGATTTCAGGATATGAGAGAGAGAGAGAAAGAAAAAAAATATATATAGGATTAAAATTTGTGTATCTTACGAACCAGTCAGGTTAAACACTGGTCCACATGGTCGAATACCGGGGCCACACACGTTTGTACAACGCCATGCCTACAGTGTCCTGAGAAGTCATTCTGCCGTCAAAAGTAGCCTTGAAATAACCATGGGTACCCAGAGACTCCTTAATATACCCAGACCTGCCGGACTTCGTAAACAACGGCACCTGTTTGAACCACATGACATCTTCAGGGTTAAAGAACATATATCTGATAGTTACCAGCTTCTTGTGGATCTTCAATGGATGCCCAGTAATCACGGAACGCTTCGACAAGACTCGATTAGCATTGGCATCCATAACACTACCAGTGCCGACCAAGCTAGGAACTGGAGAGCCGTTGTCCCTGAAGAACAACACTGGCACATTTCCAAACGTCAGTGGAGCGATCAGAGTGGCCGTTGAAGGTCGTCCTGGCTGCAAAAACCTCTCGTATTTGTACACACCATTGGCAGAATTGCTTCCAGACTGCGAGAACAGTGGCTTGATGACCACACGTCGTGGACCGCATTGCATGATCAGTTCTGTCTTGGCTGGGATTGGATGCTTTTCCAAGTCGTACTCCGAATTTGGGGTGATGCTGTAGTTCATGACTGACAGTTGCTGTTCGTAATGCAAAAGTCCGAAAGCGATAAACGGTCGATCCGGGTGCTGGTCAAGAACCAGTCGTGGGGCTCGAATGAACAGTCGAACCAGTTGGCCCGGTTGGACTTGGGCTTCGGTGATGGCTTCTTTGATCACTCGGTTTTTGGTGGCTTTGAAATTTGGAACTCGTGCCAAACGGGTCCAATCCTGCGGAGTTCGCTCGTCTCGTTCGTATGGGTCCCACCGAGTAGTCCTCAAGCTCTTGACGCCTCTGTAACGTCTTAGTCGTTCCTTGCCAGATTCGTTTGGATGCAGTTCGATTTCATCTGGGAATTCACGGTCCTCCTTGGCCTGAGCACGGTATTCCTTGAGCTGTCGAGCCTCCTCGTCTGCATCAAGATCGGTGTGCATTTCTGTTTCGCCCTCTGTTGGAGCGTATTCCGAGAATGCCACTCGTTTCTTGCTTTGCACCTGGTTATCGTCGTCTAGGTTGTCTCTTTCGTCATCCTCATTACTGTCCATGTCCATGTCGTTTTCCGCTTCTTCTTCTTCCTCCTCCTCCTCCTCTTCTTCATCATTGTCATCTAGATCTTCGTCAAAAATCCATGCAGCCTGGTATTCAGACATTCCCTTTGGCAGCTTTCTAGGTTGCTGCAGCTTTCGAATATTGTCCTCTTCATCGCCTTCATCGTCACTAAAGTCCCTCATGTAGTCGTAACCATCCATTCGGATCCCAGTCTGTTCCCTTGTTTCGAGATCGCCGTCCTCCATCTCTTCGTCCTCACCTGCTTGCTCATCCTGCTGGGACATCAGGTTATCAACCGAGTCCTGGTTTTCAGTTGGTCTAATGATACCATCATCAGTCACATCTATCTCGGTACCTTGTGGCCTCTTTGCTACAGTTTCGACCCGATCAATTTGAAAATCTCCAAATTCTGGAATGTGTATCAATCGATCACAATTAATACCTTGCCCTCGCAAGACACCCTCCACGGCAATTGTCTCGCTATCATCATCATAATATACATTATCACCCAGAATATATGGTCTACTATCTCTCCAAGTGACACCCTGAGGGAATTTCTGGCATAGAAGTCTCGCAACATTCAGAGCTTCCGAGGGAATCTCAGTAGCATATATCTTCTCAGTAGTAGGGAAAAAGTGGGTAAAGTAACTCATCAAAGATGCTCGAACATCATTCTGCTTCTTGGTATTTCCCACAGCGGAAATGTTACAAATAAGTGGTACCACATTTGATACACCTTGAGACTCAATAGCTCTGATGCACAGCTCGCCGAACTCATCTACCTCTGTAGATGGGGATAGCAGGAATACGACAAAATCAGCAATCCTAGCACTATCCAATATCTCTACAAAGTTCTTTTTGGGAATGATGTACTTAATCTTCTGTTTGAACCGATCCACAGTGGTGTCCACAATACCAGAGGACGGTACTGAGCCATTCTTAGTTGTGGCCTCTACACTTTCGTTGATTTGGATCAAGGTCTCGGCTGCGTTACAATCGTCACAGAGAGGAATCACTGTGACAATCTTCGGAGCTCCATGCTTGCCATCAAAAAGGTTTTTGCTAATGGCTATTTCAGCATTTTTGTTGGTCTTGAGCTGGTTTAGCTTGTTCTTACGGTCGTTTTTGATTTGCTTACTGCCTGCAGCCATCTTTTGTGCGTTACTGTTAGCATGACGACCACCTAATGGCTTTTCCTTCTCGATTTTTCCTTTGTTTCGATTCTTTATTGTGCTTTTAGTAGCATGTCTTGTTTTAAACGGTTTGTGGCCCTTTTTCAGGGTTGGTCTATGAGCTGAAACCATTTGGATTGACTGATGTTGATATTCGATAGCGTTGAAATTTTTCCAGCCCACAGATAAAAAGGGCCAAAAAAAAAAAAAAAAAAAAAAAAAAATTCTCACGTGACTTATTTGAGCCTCACGCATCCGTTTCCATAGCAACGGAACACACCCGAGAAGTTTCCTAATTAGGTAATGTGTCATAGCTAGGGTATGCGTTCTGAAAATTACCCCACCGCTCAGCCCTCTCCCTTTCGTGGCACCCACTCATTTTCACAAAACTACCAAAAATCTCGGACATATCTATCGACCTACCACCTATATCGACACATATCCAACATGGCTCACGAAAACGTTTGGTACTCACACCCACGAAAATACGGTAAAGGATCTCGACAATGGTAAGTTTTACGATCTAGATAGGTTTTTCTGTCTTCGAGAATGCTAACTTAGTATGATAGTCGAATCACTGGCTCCCGAAATGCTGTCATCCGAAAGTACGGTTTGATGGTCTGCCGACAATCTTTCCGAGAAAAGGCTGCTGATATTGGTTTCCACAAATACCGATAAACGACATATGCGGTTCTAGTACGATACGAATGGTGGATATTGTGCTTTTTGAAGCTGTTTAATTTGGATTAGAGTTTTCAGAAAGTCACGAATCCATACTTTTTATATGTATATTGACAAAAATGAAAATTTTAATGAATATTATTGTTCTTGAAATGTGGTTTGGAGTTTATTTATTATTTGAATGTTCTTCGAACAGTGGATGTACTTCATGGATTTACTGTTTAAAAGGTGGAATATTCCAATATTTGAACTAGAACCATCACCCTTTCCTGCGCACAATGTGTATATTCCATTGTGAACAGTGACGCGTCAGATCTTTCATTGATCCCTCCCTATCAAAATTGTGAAATATCTAACTTCTTAGGTCCATGGGTTGCTTTAGATATAAATTGCTGCAGTAATACAAACTTGTGCGGCAACCTTCGAATAACTTCTCCCTTAGCCCAGATGCGAGTACTATGCACCGATAATGTGCACTACCATAAGATTTTAATTAGTAGAATAATCCCTAGAAATAATCTGTATTCACTTGAATAGGTCTTCAAAACTCTTGTATACCGCATGCTCCCCTGCATGGGCCATCGGCTGGTTAGGTTGAAGGATTTCCGGGTTCGGATTCGCATTCAAGCTCTGGGACTGATTCAAGCTTTGAGACTGGCTCCGATTAGAATTTGGACCAACCTGTTGGCCCTCAATACTGTTATTCAAAAATGTAAGCAGGTTCGAGTTGTTTTCTACTGGTTGTTGGAATGGCGTTTTGTCAAATAGAGTATTAAAATCGATCATCTGGTCAAAAGCGGGCGGGGCAGAGATTAAGTTGGGGTTCATAAGTTCGAGATTTTTGGCAGTGTACCCCAGTTTAACAGCAAATGCAGAAATGAGTTGCCAAATATTCCCCTGGTGCTGTTGCTGTCCATTGGTTTCGGCCAAAATCCTGTTCACCAGCTTCAGGGCCATGTTGAGCTCTTCCCGACACATCTCACCATATTTCTCTGGTTCTTGCTGTGTAGCCGAATATAGAACATCTAACGCTGATACCAGGAAATGATTGTATTGGATTTGACATGATTTGTATAGCCCTGTGTGGACAAAAAGGCGATGTAGCTCCCGTACACATTCTCGCGCTGCATTAACGGCTTGGATAGAGTACGAGTTGGAACTTGAAGCTGTATATATACGAAGCAGCATCAATGTCGATTTAAGATGGAGTACTGATCTTAGCTTCCGTGATAGATGCGGAGCTTGTGGAACTTGTGACGACAATGAAGTATTAGGGCCTCCGTTGCTAGTGCTATTAACCCCATCCCCACCACCGTTATTACTACTGCTGTCACTGTTGTTGTCGTTATGGAGCTCTGGGGGTAGAGACGAGAGCCATTTCTTCATTAGCTGTTCTAGATACTCCAAGTTAGACTGGTCATGCTTGCCCTTGAGAAACTTTGTAGCGATCTGGGAATAATATATCATATAGTTGAGATGCATAGCCCTGAAAAGGTCATTATCTGTACTTTGGACCAGCCCCGTGCCATGCAACCCAGGCATTTTTTGGTCAATTTCATCGTCGCCGAGAATTATAGGCCGTTTGGTATATATTGATAATCGACGATCCAAAACATATAAACACCAAAATACCTGACGATAGTATTCCTTTCGCACTGGATCAGCATATCGATGCTCAAGCTCCTGATATCTGTGGAGCCCTAGCTCGAATGCTAAGGTAGATGCAAATGCCAACGTACGATAGCCAATTTGTCCCTGGTCTGTATGGAATTGGTACTGGTGCACTAGAATCAGCATCAAAAGCCAATCGAAATCTACCTCTCCAGCGATGAGCTTGGGGCTTATTGCCTGGACGGTACTCTTGTAAATTTCGTCGGCTTTTTCGTACCAGCTGTTGGTGACTGCAGCACCAATTGCAATAGCCATTTTACAGAGCGTAGTATTTGGAATGTCTGGGGGCTGTTGCCTGTGAGTTTTCGTACATTCGTCAACGACAGCATCGTATTTTTTCAGAAGTTCACCGTCGCTGAAAATTGGATACAGACTATTCACCTCGGTGTCATATACTTCGATTAGGTGCCTGGATTCGTTTGATGGTATTCCAAAAAGATTAAGATGAGTCTTGTCTTTGGCTGTTGTGGTAGGTTCATCAGCACTGTCGATGTTAATGTTGCTATTGTAACTGCTATTGATCCTTCCTGGCCCTGCGTTCCTGCCTTTTCTTATACGATTTTCCTTTGGATATACACATGCAAGTTTCAAATGATTACATCTATAACACGGTTGATTTCCGTTGCACTGTAATTAAACCCGGGTTAGTTATTGCGACTATGGTCACTTCTCTTCCATGATTACACATACCTTAATTTTCCTGCGCTTACACTCGAAGCTTGGTACAATAAAGTGTTAGTTCTCCATTGTAGGTTTTTGATTTCTGCAAGACGATCACTTTAGTAATGAACTTACCATGCACAGATTACATATTTATCCCGCTTTGATCTCTTGCGAATATCGGGCGAGGTATTTGACGAGGTATCCTCTCCTGATGTTGATCCCATAGTTTGTTAGTTGTGTTGTATTAGTTGCTAGTTGTAGTTGTATCAGAGCAGAGTTGGTAGAGTGAAAATGGACGTTGGCGGACCCTGAGACCCTGAGATACACTATCAAACCCTGTTATACGCTAATAGCTTTAGTAGACCCTGGTAGACGCCAATAGACGTTAGACCCTGGTAGAGAAAAAAAGAGACAGGTCGTTGAACGAGAGTAGCAAAACAGCTTATAAAAAGAATGCGTATTGCTATGTGTACAAAGAATAAACTTGATCAAACCCACCAAAATCCACCGCTAATCCCATCCAACGGTTGGTTTAGTCCTTGCCTATATGTAAGAGGAAGAGAATGAATGAGAGCGAGATGAGGAGAGAATGAGGCGATGGGCGAATTTTGGTTGTGGGCGGCGGCTATAACACGCTTGTTTTTCTCTAAGGGTCGATCTGCGAGAGATAGGGTGCGAGCCGCATTAAGCAAGCCGGCACGTTTTCCCAATGTGCCGGTGATTGCTGAATGGACAACCACTTGGTTGGACGAGGGTTCCTATTGATAAGGCGGTTTAAGGAATTGTGTTTGTTCATATCGATGCTTCACTCGTGGTTGCTCGACTAGTATGCAGCTACACTCAGGAAGAAGCTAGAATTCTGTAGTATAGCATTGTACCATCATAAAAAGTGGTCGCTTCAGTCGATGATTTGTTTGTTCTATTATTCGTTTTATTATTATTATTATTATTATTATTCGCTTACTTACTTATTGCATACTATCTTCTCGTTCTCTTTGCTGTAGTCTTCCTAATTCCACCCAAGTCCAGCGAACCAAAAAGTGCTACTTCAGGAGATCTTAAATCTCCAAACTTTGATTTCAGAAAGTTAGCTACTCCAGCCAACCACTATTGCTTTACTCCAATTACCCTCCCACTAACCTCACCAAAGCCCACCCTTTGGCCACTCTGCCCTCCAGCCCCTTGGCCGCAGATTGTAACACGATCTCCATCCTGCAAAAACGTTCGATACTTGCTACCAACCTTTATCTCTCGTTTCCCCCCACTTGTCATCTCTAACAAAGAACCCAGCGAAGATGAGCCATCGCCAGATATTGTCCCAGAGGCTATCAGATCACCCGTTCGCATATTGCAACCAGTGACTGTGTGATGAGCAAGCATCTGCTGGAAAGAATATAGCATATTCTTAGAGCTGCCACGGCTGATTACTGCTGTTGTCTCTCCTTCCGCGTCACTGCCATCGCCAAGAGACAGCTCAATGCTTAAATCGAGATCAAACACTGAATTCTGGTTTGACTCCTCCAAGTATTCTATCACTCTGGGGGCACTTTCTGGTCGCTCAAGTGGCAGAGCACGATAAGGTATGAGAGCATCATGAAGAACTACCCAAGGTGATATCGAAGTACCGAAGTTTTTAGCTGTGAATGGCCCTAGCGGTACATATTCCCACGCTTGAATGTCTCTAGCACTCCAATCGTTCATCAACACATAACCAAATATGTGCTCTTCAGCCTCGTCAACAGGGATTCTTTCACCCAAATTGTTTGGTTTGCTTATGAAAGCTGCTAATTCCAGCTCAAAGTCGAGTTTTTTAGACTCTGAAAATACTGGGGTACTATAATTGGTCTGACCCGGGGTAGCTTCAATTATTTGACCACAAGGACGGTGGATCTCAGTACCAGACACCACTATAGAACTTGCACGTCCATGGTATCCCACGGGCAAGTGATAATAGTTCGGATTCAAGGCATTTTCTGGTCCTCGAAATAGAACTCCGCAATTGTAAGCGTGATTTCTACCTACGTAGAAATCTGTATAATCACCAATGGCCATTGGAACGTGATGTTTTAACCCTGAATCATATCGATTCAATAAGACTGACTTTCTATTTTCAGGGTTTTCTTCGAGAATGGAAGCAAATGGTCCATTGGCCGTAAACACTTGTTTCAAGTAGGTCCGCACAGCAACATGGCACCGTCTGCCCGACGCTGCAAAGTTATTCAAAGTTTGCCGTAGAAACACTTTGCTATCAAGTTCTGCAACATCTTCAAACCCTCCTAGCTGGCTGAACGCTTTCAGATCTACCACGGTGTTTCCAATGATTGTAGCTGGGCGAGGTTCGACATTCCCTTCAGTCGATATGATCCCAAACGGGATGTTTTCTAATGAGAATGGCGATTCTGGCTCGATATCTATCCAGGAAGTCATAACTCTTTCTATGTCCTACAATATGCTAGATGCAATATATAAAACCTGAACTTTCTTAATGTCGAGGTTATGCCGTCATCCTTAAAATTGCCCCTTCTGCGTAGGTTTATATCGAGCTCGGCTGCTGGCGGACTGAACCCAATAGAAGTGGGGAAGTACCGAATCAAGTCCGTCCCAATCGGGGCCGGTGACCGGCGGCGACAGAGGTACGTAAGCTCTCTTGTTAATTTAATATGCGATCCTATAGTAATAAGGTTATCGCTGATGTCGCTATGTTTCTGGTTCCTGAGAAGCAAGGTTTGGAGCCGCTCTACGGGCGGCTCAAGCGGCTTTTAACTTGGCATGTTGGGCTTGGGGAAGGCTCAAATAATGGCTGATTTGTCTGCAGGGATCAGTTTTCCCCGATGACGGCCCGCATTACGGCGGGCTGTATACAGTATCAACAAATCTCTGCTCCATAGTCTCAGCTTCAGATTGGCCAGTCATCTTTTTGCCATTTACTTGCTCAATCACTCAATTGCTCTATAAACCAGATCCAAATCACGTTTGCCCAACAATGACCTGGCCATTAAAAGGTAAAAATGTTCTTATCACCGGAGGCTCTGCAGGATTAGGTGCGGTGGTGTCTCAAACATTCGCCAGACAAGGCTGCAACGTAGCCATCAACTACGCCCATCGCAAAGAAAAAGCCGAGAGCCTAGCTCAAAAAATCTCGGAGACCTGGGGTGTCAGGGCAGTAACAATCCAGGGCACGATTGGTGATTCTGACCAAGTCTGCAAATCGGTTATTGCTTCCACTGTTGACCAGCTGGGAAGCATCGATGTTGTTATATCAAATGCTGGATGGACCAAAATCGTACCATTCAAAAACATCGACGAGATCGACGACGATCTCTGGGACGGATGCATGAACGTTAACGTTAAGTCGCATTTTTACCTGTTTCGAGAAGCACAAAAGCACTTTGAAAATAACGAGGACGGTGGACACTTTCTGATCACCGGCTCTGTGGGCGGCCTCCGTCCATCTGGGTCCAGCATACCGTATGTTACCAGCAAGGCCGCATTGAACCACTTGGTGAAATGCTTAGCACGGACCTTTGGGCCAAAGTCTAGGGTCAATGTGATCTGTCCTGGGCTACTGCTCACTGAATGGGGTGATCGATTTGGTGAGGAGATGATTGAGGCCGTGAAACAGTGTGCTCCATTGAAACAGGAGACTGTGCTGGAAGATGTTGCCAATATGTTTGTGTCTATGGCGCAAAATACTAGTATGACTGGGGCCGTTGTTTCTGTGGATTCAGGCTTGGGGTTAGAGCCATGATGAGTGATCAGAGCCGACCTTTGTCGATAACTGGAGACTTATTATACTACAATTTTGGGATAACATTTTCTATCCGTAAGGCTATTCTAGATTATTATTTTCTCATATAATAGTATTTACTTTTCATAAACCTACTCCTCTTTCTGTCTTTCTTTTTTTTGCTTAAACCGAACGGTTAAGCCGATTGTCGCAGGTTACGGATTTTCCGACAGAAAATCTTCATTCCATGACCTTGCCCACTCTGTTCATGGTATACGATGCTACATTGTTATAAATTCTCATAAGCTAATATCAGCATCAGGATACTTGTTTGAAGAGCTCTCTTTTCATTATCGAAGGGTATACGGGGAGTCTTTTTTCAAGACGAACAGTACTGCTTCTTTATCTCGGATAACTCTTCAATTACCACGTTTCAATAGCTTCAGAATAGCTCATAAAGTACAATTGAATTGTAATTTCTAATAATTATGTCCAGATTGTTGGGTATGCTGTTTTCCATCCAATTTCTTTTTTTTTCTTCCTATTCTGGGAAGTACTAGGAGGACCACACAGCTCTGCCTCTTTCGGAAGAACCAGAATATTTGCCTACATCTATGATTCATATAGTCTAAAATAGAAATATCAAAATATGTAATTAAAAACAGGATACCTAAAAATTTGCTTATTTAGTGGAAATTAGGAGGTGGGGAAGGTCTTGCTACCGTTAGTAAAACTTGAGATTTTCAAGACGTTTTTTTTTGGATATAGCTGCTACGCATATTCATCCAGATATGCTTCATGAATAGTATGTGATAGACTGGCATAAAATTATGGTATTTATTCAAACCTATATGCTAGCGATTGTTGTGGAGGTCATGGGAAAAAACAAAAATTGAGCAAGGGATTGAGGTTCTTTCCGAAGCATGACTGTGAAGGTCACAGTCTACTCTTTCTCTCTCTCCCTCAAAGCGTATACTAATACTCTGATAAAATAGAGTAACACATAAAAATCTCGTACGAAATGATCTAATATCACAATGAAAAAATAATCTTGGTATAAGTGCAGGCCACGAATAAAACAAAGTGTAACCATGAGGCCACACAACAACCCTCTCTTTCCAAAATCGAACCCATCCATTAAATTTGAAATCGCCATTACACATACAAAACCTAAAACTCTATAAAGGGCTCTCAAGCTCTCAAACTCTCAACAACACATTCTTCATGGTCCACCCTGCGATTGAAAGTCTGCTCATTGGCTAAAGTCGGCTACGGCTGCACGAGCGAACGTCCATCTGCTCGGATTTCGGCCCGCCGGAGCCGCACGTCACCACCGACTAAGTCTAAGCCTCGCAAAGGGGAGGCGGTTTTTCTATATTAAGCTTTAGTATCGAGTAAAAGGAACATACAAGAAGCCGCAATAGAAGATCGATGCATATGTCTTTCCAAACTGATTCTTGGAGAGGCTGTATAGGTTTTAAAACAACGGTGCTATGATGTAATGGGGATAGTGCTGTAGTTTCTCTTTTAGGTGGACTTTGACCTGCAGACCCACCGAGCCTTCTATTTCTCGCAGCATTTGGAATCATTATGATTCATGTTTCGGAGAAAAAAGGGCTCTCGGTTCGCCGTGTCATTGATTTCTAGTACATCGAATGGAAGGAGCCGTCAGGCTGAGCAGATATGTTCCTGATACATGTAGTGATCTAAGAATAGCTAGATCTGTAGAATGAATCAGGCAAATGAATCGAGTTTTTCGCTCATTCAGAGGGCAATATGTCTACACATCAGCTGTGTTAAGACTCACAGACCTCGTATTTTGCATAGAAAAACAAAGAAAAAGCTCGTAAAACACGATTGTACCTCGAACGAATCAAGCTGAGGCATTTGCCAATTTCAAAAGATCTAAATTGAGGAACTCTTCTCGACATGTATTGCTTTATTTATAATCGATTAGGAAACAGATTTGTAATTGAGGACTTAACAAAGCTCATACATATCGAGATCCGAATTCGTACTTTTAGACCGGAGCTCCGACGCATTTTGATCAATTGTTCTAATACACTGTAGAAAGAAGAATCAGTAATCTAGCCAAGTCAGGGTATAACATAGGGTGTACGAAATGCGGCATATATCCATATGCCAGCCCTTCTTTCTTTTTGTGTGATCTCGCAGGGCCCCGCATGCTACTGGTTAATGCCAGCTTTTTCTGGCTAGTCATTTACCAGTAGCATGGTCGTTAATCAAGCGCAGCTCTTACCGGCCTTGAGTCAAAAGTAAAAAAAAGTTGCTGCTGTATACTGCATACTAGTTTTTTAGCTATTTAATTAGTACAGCTCCAAAGGCGAAGCTCTAGGTGGAGAAAAAGCAATGATATTTCCAATTTGGTCTATGAGAATGTTTCTCTATAAATCGCTGTGTGAAATATATAAAAACAATTGCATTTCTCTTTAATATTTTTCTTTCTTCCTCTCTTTATTTCTGAGCTGTATTTATTCTTTCTTGTTCTGTATATGTTATAACTTGTTTATTGATCCATATTCCCGACTGAATCACGTGAATCCTTAGCCGCTTTTCATTTGTAAACATCGCGAATCCCCTTAGTCAGCGATTTAGAGAGGAAAAAAATCGTGCCAAGATTGGTAAAGCCTCACACTCCAAGTTAGTTCTCTCTGATCTCGATATCGATCATACAACTGGCTCTTCCAGTTATGAGCCAAGGAGGTTTAGCTGGGAAACATGCCATTGAAGCGATCAAGAACACCAGTAGCGTGTCAAAGATGCAAGTCTCGCAAGCAGCGTGTAAGTTAGTACAATGCCTTCTTCAATTCTGCATTACTAACGTTTTATTCTACCACTAGTGCGATGGTAATATCCCCAGGTGTGGCAATTGTGTGAAGTCAGACATTGGTACGTCATGTGACCCCCCAAAAAAATGTTTCTAGAGAGATCTTGTTCACTAACAGGCATTCAAACCGGAAAGAATGCATATACCCTAAAGAATTCTATAGAGGTCAGCATAGCGAAACAGCAAAGTATATCGACAAACTCATATCAGAAAACGAGTCTCTAAAGCGACAGCTTAAGTCACAGCAGGGCACCCAGAGTGCCAGCTCTACAACTACCAGCGGTGGGGACGAGAGCTATCTAGGTTGCAGCTCGGGATTTGGGGTCCTGGATGTTCTCAACAGACAATTATCGATAAATATTCCTCTAAGTGAAATGAATAGCCCGATAAAACCACTAAAATTGGGCGACCAGCTGTTCCCTCATTACAATCTATCTGATGCACAGAAAGCGCAGATCCTCAAGTTTTATTTCCGAAAAACACATTGGAAGTTTCCTGCTATTGTATGTATCATCTTCTAAGAACGCAAAGCCACGATTGTGAGTTCCTAGGCACATAAAAAGCACCCGATTATCGCTTCTCAGGCATACAAAACCATGGTTGCCAGCTGAGTTGATTTATTCCTGCATATACTAACATGAAACCTCTACCGGACCCTACAGCACCGAGTAACATTCAACAAAATCATTTTGAAACCAGAAGACTGGCGCAACCAGTGGGAAAATTTTCTCTTTGAAATGGTTCTAGCAATAGGATCACAGCTTATTCAAGCGCGGGGAAGCAGTGACATCCCGATACAAAACGACCAGCCAGAAATACTTTTCCAAAGGGCAAAATACTATCTCAGCATGGCTGAGTTATCAAATTTTGACAATTGCCTAGCCTATTTTCTAATGGCTTATTTCCTCAGGGTATCCAAAATCCACGATTCCTGCCATACATCGTGGATTCTATTGGGCATGGCCATGCGGTGCGCAACTGAAATCGGTCTACACAAAAACCAGCCAATAGGCACTGATGGAGACACTATACTTCTGGAACACCAAAAAAGGGTCTTCTGGTGTATCTATATGCTGGATAGAACGATATCAACGAGCTTGGGGCGGCCTTTTGCCATTCCCGAGCATGATGTTGATATCCAATTCCCAGTCGAGGTTGATGATGATTCAACCGACATATTACTAATTAATCAAATGAGAATTGATCAAAGTCAGCAGCAGCATCAGAATCACTACAGCGAGCTGCAAATTTCGCCTAACTATGGTTACCAGCCTTTCCCTACTGGTGGCCACCCCAGTGATGCCACAAATGAAAGTAGGATATTGCCGTCAACGACATCGTCAATGATCCACACTTGTAAACTCCGCCGTATAGAGAGTAGAATCCAATTATCTTTATACAGTGGAGTTGTATCCCCAGCCATGAGAACATCTAGAATCACGGATATCCTGGAGTCGGAATTAGATAACTGGCTGACAGCTGCTCCGGGATACAGCCAATGGGAACAGTCTAGAGTAGGTACCAACGAGGTACAAGACTATTTTCTATTGGAATATTTTCAAGCAAAACGACTTTTGTTGCACTCCCAGTTCAATTCTTGTGATCCCAGCCAGGTATCACAGTCTCCCATATTCGTAAAATACTTGGAGACCCATGCCTCGCTGATAGCAACTATGAATCGACTTAGGCAGAGGGGCGAACTTGAAGCCACTTTGCCGCTTTTACAATCTCTATTTATTTCGGGAGTAAATCTTATTTATTGTTATTCGGTCGACAGCACCGTAAATGGGCTAACAGTCATTGAAGACATCAAGAATTGTCATGCTCTACTGAGTTCCATTGTGGACCGTTGGCCCTCCAGAATCAAATATCGGCAACACTTTGAGGAAATTATGGATAAGACTTTGGCCAGTGGCACTACTTCGACTACCAACACTGCCTCAGGAGCTGATGCTTCAGTTGGCAGTGGAAATTCTGGAGGTCGAGTAGAAGTTGATCCTGATATGATGAGAATTCTGACAACGACAGACTGGCAGACAGATATCTCTGACTGGTTTTAGCTTTTCCCGTCTATAACCGTACCCCCGTTGTCCGTCTCCGCATTCCGTTCTCCGCATTCTCTCGGGCCCTTATTTTCTCTCTCTATGCTCTCTTTCCGCAATTTTCTTTGGGTTTTAATGAGCTTGAAATTCCGCCGTGGTGAATGACCATACGTAAATAGCATGAGTGGATCTGCCCCTCTTTGGTCCAGAAACAAATAGTGTTGAGGCACCTTGAAGTATAAATACTACCCGAGACCCGTTAGGCTTTTATTTTTTTAGTTTCTATATTTCCCCCGATTTCAAAAGCCTGAAGTAAAGCAGACCAAATATGGTTCCTAGAACTAAGGACAAATACAGTTATCAACTAGGTTTCAACTCCTATCATAGGTAAGTGAGTTTTGATTCTAGTGATACAGGTGGTTGTGCTAACCGTTCAAGGACCGAAGCCTTGCAGGGAGCTATTCCGGCCTACAACAGCCCCCAAAAATGTCCATATGGCCTCTATGCTGAAAAGCTATCTGGAACTGCGTTCACTGCTCCTAGATCAGAAAACAAACAAACGTAAGTAAACGTTATTGGACTACCCTTCTTTATTTATTTACTTTAGTAATTTTTTTTTTTCTTGGGCAACTAACAGTGGGGAAAAAATCAAAATTTCACAGATGGTACTATAGAATAATGCCGTCAGCCGCACACAAGGCTTACAAGCCAGCTAGCGATATCCATCTGCCAAGCGTAGACAAAAACCATCATATTCCGAACCAGATGCGATGGGATGCATTTGACATTGATCAATCCAAGAACTTTATCACTGGGTTGAAATACTTAGGCGGCGCAGGTGACCCCAAAGTTAAGCATGGACTAGGCATTTTGGTCTACTCCGCAGGCAAGAGCATGGGGAAAGAAGCCATGTTCTCGGCAGATGGAGACTTCTTAATTGTGCCTCAAGAGGGATCACTAGATATACAGACTGAACACGGTAAGCTATTTGTTAGTCCTGGGGAGATAGTAGTAATTCCAAGAGGAATTAGATATCGGGTCTCTATTGTTGATACCGCAGCTCGGGGTTATATTTTGGAGCTGTACTCGAACCATTTTGAATTGCCAGAATTGGGCCCTATTGGTTCCAATGGATTAGCAAACGCAAAAGATTTTGAGGTACCAGTGGCTGCTTACGAAGCAGATAATACCACTTCGTATACCATATACTGTAAATTCAACGGCCAGTTTTTCGAAGCTGAGCAGGACCATTCGCCATTTGATGTTGTTGGGTGGCACGGGCTTTACTACCCGTACAAATACGATTTGGGAAAGTTCAATACTATAGGATCTGTGTCGTACGACCACCCAGATCCTTCAATCTATACTGTTCTAACTGCACAGTCAGACCATCCTGGCACAGCAATTGCAGACTTTGTGATTTTCCCACCTCGCTGGCTAGTCCAAGAAGGCACTTTCCGCCCTCCTTGGTTTCATAGAAACACTATGTCGGAGTTCATGGGCCTGATAAAGGGTAGCTATGATGCTAAAGAGGGAGGTGGCTTTCAGCCTGGTGGAGCCTCGTTGCACAATGTTATGGGGTCCCATGGACCAGACGCGGCTACTTTTGAAAAGGCGTCGAACGCAGAACTGGCCCCGTCTAAAGTCGGTGGGGACTCACTGGCTTTTATGTTTGAATCTTCCTTGATGCTTGGACTATCTGATTGGGGCATTGAAGAGTGTCATAAGGTACAAACTAGTTACAGTGACGACACTTGGGTACCACTGCGACCGCATTTTGACGGTCCTAGCAGTGGGTCAGCTTAGGGGAGCGGTAGTGATAGTTTTGGGTACATATTTTTGATTATTCCACGAACTTCAATTTATCATAGTTCTGTGTAACGTTTTTTTTTAGTCTTCTCCAGACGTTTCTGTGCTTCGCCTAAATGTCTTAATATCAGGCTTCACTTAGCCCCACTACATGGACCCAGAAATAAAATAAAAAGATATTGAATTATTTTATGCTTATGTTATATCTACATCGACTGCCTAGATCACCGGACTATTTGTTGGGTTTGCGTAAATCATACGATACTGCCCCCGGTGATATCGTCAAGAGATACTCTTCAATCCTCCATTCCTTAAACCATCCACGAACCTTTGCCATCCCTTGTCGATGGGCAGGTCCACCACCACCTAACTTGGCGTCCTTACGAGCTCTCCAGTAACATGTCGCCAGATTCTGGCCGTGCTCGTTAGGCGTGCCAAACCAGTACTTGAGCAATCCTCCGGATAGATTTGCCTCAGCATGAGAAGCTTTGTCAACATCTGCCAACACCCTGCGCTTCTCTGATGACTCTCTAGTCTCATCCCAGACTGCCGATTTGAATGCTACTATATAGACGTCCTCAAGTCCTGGAAATTGTGGGTTAATTTTGCGAAGTACAGACATTATTTGTTCAAAGTTAAAAGTAGTGGTGTAGTCAGATATCGCGTATGTCACCATGTCAATTGGCTCGAGAGCTCTGAGAGCAATGGCCAATTGTTGATATGGGAGGTCAAGAGTATTCAGATTGAGCAGGTGGTCTTCTTCACTATATGGAGAAGATTGGATTTTCGAGAGCTGTTTCTCTATTGGTAAATCGGCAGCATGGATAGGTTCAAAAAGTCCCTCATCATCTTTTATCAATGCTACAGTCATGGCGGAAATACTATCCAATTGGTGTGAAAACTAGATTTTCTTATTTGTGGGTCTAATCTGGAAACTACACTTCGTCTTGCGGGTGGTATAACAAGACTTTTATATTGAATGTGCGATTACAGGGAGAAGAGCGAACAAGAACGAACTCAGGCAGACGACTAGATATTTATAGCTGCGGAATATGCACCCCTATACCGAAAACAGGAAAAGAAACGAAACAATGGGCGATACACCACCAGTTTCATCTATTATGTTCCCACCTATCATTCTTCAAGCGTGCGGCTCAAATTGCGTCAGAATGGCGACATTTAGTTTATGTTGACAAATACAGATCGTAACGAACTATGACACCAGTTGACCATCTCAAAAAACATAAAACACATAAATATATAAATATCTATAGAATCTAATATTTTTGACAGTTCAAACGAAGTTGTCTTTTAGGCGTCGACTTCGCTCTGTTTAGTTCTGTTTGAACCATCTAATTCTGTACGGCGGCGGCGCCCGCGGCAGGCAGGAAATGACGACAATTTTGAACCATTCAAAAATATCAAACCTCCTTCAAATTTCTTATAACTCAGTTTTCTTCAAAATCTTATATGTAGACCTCTTCCCCTGAATACACTAGAAGACTCGCAATGCGTTCCGGTCCAAGTAGAGATGTCACTCGAGGGGTCTTGTTGGTTTTGAACTTTAGAACCTCATATTCCCCAACTTTGCAACTGCATTTTGGGGTCAAATACCCCCCAGAACCGTATCTTTTTTGGTATCGTCGGAATCAGTGAAATTTTGGCTTCACACAGAGATATCACTCGGGGGGCTCCAGATATATAAGGTTTTTGGAAGATGAGGTAGTGAATGAGTAGCACTTTATGATGGTACTTGGGTCATGGTGACTAAGCAAAGCGGCGCCCAAAAGAAAGAAAAAAAAAAGATTTTTCTACCTAAACTTATCGAATTCTTTCTATTTCCACTTAGAACAAGGCTTTTTTGCTACAAAATTGATTATAAGCACCTGAATATACTACATATCAGGTTTAAAAAAGGAGAAGGAAATATCAAATAGAGCCCCCAAAAAGGAGACATAATGCAAGTGGAAAAAAGTACTGTCAAAGACACTGGAGAGTCTTATACCTGCAATACATGCGGACTAAGCTTTCCCACTGCTGATTTACAGCGACTTCACATGAGAACAGATTGGCATCGATACAATTTAAAGCGTAGAGTAGCACAGCTACCTCCAATTAGCTCTGAAATGTTTGCGGAAAAGATGCTCCAGCAGGAACGGCTGCAGCAGATGGAGCAAGAAAAGGCTGGTAGAGGATCAAATCGACGATCATCAGGCCAACGACAAGCAACCAAGAAAGACAAGCGGAAGGAGGAGCGACTAATGAAGAAGATGGCTGAAATGAATCTTCGAGAAGAACAAAGACAACGGCAGAGCAGTGGCACAGCAGCCACAGAGGACTCTCCAGATTTGGATCAAGAACAATACGAGGAAGGGGACAAGATTGAACGTCCTTCCAGTCCAAGCAGCATGGTATCTTCCACATTTAGCCTGGGTGAACCAGTGGATGAGGACGATGACAATAGAACCGACGATTTGCATAGTGTAGGAATGGCATCTGTCGCTGAGGACAGTGAGGCTGGCGATGATGAAGACGAGAAAGAAATCCGGCGACGACTTGCTCGAGCTGTCAAGATCCCCCCAACTGTTTGCTTTGTCGACGGGAAGCAGTTTGGTACTGTCGAAGAAAATGTTGCATATATGGAGAAGAAATACGGGCTTTTCATCCCTGAACGAGAGTATCTGGTTGATCTGGAAGGACTGATCTCGTACTTGGGCGAGAAGATTGGTCTAGGCAATCTGTGTCTGAGCTGTGGGTTCCAGGGAAGAAGTCTCGAGAGCGTACGACAGCATCTGATTTCCAAACAGCATGTGAAGATTCCATATGAAAATATGGACGAGAAGTTGGAGATCAGCGACTACTATGATTTCCGATCTTCTTACAAGGCCAGCAAGGCTAAGTCCAAGTCTAGAGCGTCCAAGACTACTGTTATTCATGAAGGTGATGGTGCTGATGACGACGAGTGGGAAGACGACTCGGATGTTGAAGAAGTGTCAGATTTCGAAGACGAAGATGACGAAGAGATTGATGACGAGGATGAAGATGTGTTTGTTGATGACTCGGGCTACGAGTTGATGCTGCCTTCGGGTCACCGAGCTGGTCATAGATCTCTGGCACGGTACTATTCTCAGAATTTGCGACCTAGCACAATCACTCGAGAGGGCCAGGGAACTGTGGTGGCTGTGGACACAAAACAGATGCTCCGAGTGCGAGATCCTGTCGAGGTGAAGCAGCAGAAGCAAGCCTGGGCCACTCAGAAGAAGAAGCAGAATGTCGAGATGCGAAGAGGCAAGTTCCAGAACTTCCAGAAGCATTTCCGAGACGAGCTGTTGCAGTAGTTTTTGGGTCCTATTTGTGTTTGGTATTTGTACAGCCTACTGGAAGGAATAGTAGAAAGCTTTTAGCATTAATTATTTAAGTTTAGTAATTTACTTGTTAATTCCTGTGTATTTTCCAGCCAATGTCTTGAAAAAAAAAAAAAAAAAAAAAAAAAGAAACAAAGTGCTCTTTAGCACTTGTTCACTACCAATTGCCCTGTTAATCCATTGACCACTGTCTAAGACCATTTCAATACCATTCTTTATTGAGAATTGTGGTAATTACCGGGCACTCAGACCTTGATTTTGCTCGCCATTTGATACGCGACAAATCGGCCTGGCGAGAAAAATTAATACCACGCGATCCATTAAACCAAACCATAAGGCTCTATACTACAACCACTACAAAGAGCCAAAAACACATAAAATGGTAGAAGACCAAAAGTTACCACACCCACCGAAGTCAAGTTCACAAAAGCTCACGTTAACTGCGGCATATCTTGTAGTTGCAACAGCCCTAGCATTGACAAACCGCCATTTGCTTCGGACAACAATGTGCCCAGTGTTACTAGGAGCAGCGCATGCTCTTTTCACCACAACTTGTAGCATTATAATTTACAAACAGCGGGCTTTCAGCCTGACAAAAAACCTCCAAGACTCAGATCGAGTGCGATTGTGGGTATACTCGACCCTGTGCACAGGGGAGATTGTCACATCGACATATTCTCTCCAGGGCGGCATCGAGTCAGCAGGGTTCGTAATGGCCATGCTAAGGCCGTTGACTGCTCCTCTGGTAATCCTGCTTGTGACGCAATTCAGTCTGTTTGGCCAACCAGAAAAATCGAAGAAACGATACTTCAGCGAATCGCTGGTACAGTATTCTGTGAGCCTCGCAGTTGCAATTGCAGGCAGCTGGTTCTGCCTCATCGAGATGGGCATCTGGGGTAGACATTACCCTTCGATATTGAGACACCTGGCTGCTCTCACAACCTTTGCTATTACGGCTGTACGGGTGCTACTTGCTGGCCGACTACTTCAACAGGTTTCCGTAATGGAGCTGGTAGTGCGAACTAGTCCCATAGTAAGTCTCCAACTGCTTTTCTCTGGCCTGGTTTTTGGTGAACTATCTGCTTTCACCACAACCATCGATACTACTAGAACGATCTGCATACTTCTTGCTAGCAGCGCTCTGGCATTTATTGCCAATTGCCTCGCCTTTACCACTATAAAGCTGACAGGTCCCCTAAACCTTGCAGTCCTATACACAGCTGTCAAGCCCACCCTGCTTCTTCTTACGACAATGTTTCTAACCGAAGGGGGCTCGTTCACATTTTTCGGCCTGATTAGTGCTTGCAGCGTTTTTGCGGCGGCTCTCCAGCTTTCGAAGATGGAATTCAGGGCCGCCCAAGTCGACCTGGGAACGCCGTTGCCGGTGGTTGCACGGTAGATTCCAGATCGTCCATCGAAGATCTCTGGATTGTGGGACTCCATTTTGTAGAGCGTCCACACACTAACTGAGATTACCTCTCTATGGACCCAATGCCATCCTGTCAAGACTAATTCTTAATTCTTTATTCAATAGCTATAGCTAATCTGGAGATACATCTGATCACCGGAGCCAGAAACCAATATGCGGACACATGTAATCTGACACCACTATTCCACTCCGTCTCCCACTTCCAGGCGATCTACTGTCTAAGAACTAACCCCTTAAAAGCCGTAATTGAACGGAGCTTAACCCGCACGTTATGCAGTGCAGCACGTCCGGGTGCGCATCAGCTGAATATTTTATTTCTCGGTGAATATGTGTATATATATGGTTGGAGAGCCGGATTTTTCGACTTGACACAACTCCATTAGTCATGCAGCTGATAGAAAAGATCCAGAATCGTATGTTACAGTTTCAGTGTCTTTGAATGGTCCGGGGTCGATATTGCCAGTACTCTTGATTTTGTGCAGTACTATTTACCGTTAGTGCGGTACTTAATTTTTTTTTTTTTTTTTTTTCGAGCCGGTACTATTATGTGATATTTTCGCTAACAGTTTTCTTAGACCTTGAATACCGAAGACTGGCAAAACAGTACACGAGGAGACGGCCATCTAGGGCCAATTCAAGCCAAAGTCATCAGAGCCAACAGAGCTCGACATATAGCTCGGCACCTAGCCCCTCTCGAGAGAAGTCTCTGTCGCGACGACTTTCTGTAATGGTAGGCAAGTCATAATTTGGAATGAGCTAGCCGATAGGAAATTTGTCACGACCGATACGAATACGTTATAACTATATAACTGAACGAGGATATGGATTTTTTTTTTTTTTTTTTTAAAAAATTAAATTAAGCACAAGGTAGACAGTCATCGTTCTAGACATTATACTTCTCTGGGAGGACTGCTTGCAGCTTTTTTCAACGTTACGTAGATATGAATATGCAAATAAATGAATTTATGAACATGCATGGTTATGGATTATAGCTTTTGTAGAATTTAAATCAAGCCATAACAACCAATATATACTCTTTCCTTGATGACACTGCTGAATATCACTATACTTTAACTTTGTTTACCGTTTTTTGTCATCCCCAAACCTTCGTAGCCCAAACGGCCCCCTAGATCGTTTTCCGGATTTACTCGGAGTCCTCTGATCAGACCCTTTGGGGTTCCCAACGCTTGTCGTCGATGAAGATAGTGATGCTCCTCCAGTTGCAGCTCCTGGGGCTCCAGTAGGAATATTTCTACGGCCTATGGCTCCATACCCGCCCGAACTACCTTCACGTCCTTTCGTCCTATTCCCATTACTTGACTCATCATTCATCATGTGTAGCTTTAGGTCAGATATGCTTCGCGAGAATTCTTGATTCCGAGCTTCCTGCTGCTTTTTCTGCATGATTCTGAACTTGTCAAGTAGCTCACCCCATTTAACATCCTCTCGAGATGTGCTAGTACCTGTAGTACCGCTGGAAGATGCCACTGACCCCCCTCGTCTAGTATTGGCAGAAGCAGCGCCGGTGGCAACAGTGGTAGTTGTTGAAGCAGCAGCAGCAGAAACAGGACTGGCACCTCCAGGAATGAACCCAATTGGAGACACACTGTTGAGCCTGTTGCGCAGGGTATTGAAAGCAGGAGACTGGGGCAGCACCATCAGAATGCCATACAGGCACTTGTACAGATAGGGATATTTCTCTGGCTCCAATAACTGGAGTCGCAGGTGGGTAAATACTGGGGATTCTAGTAATTGCACTAGTTTGTCCATTTGTACCAGCAACGGTACCGTGATCTCAAATTCTACAATTATTTGTAGAACAGCAAACGCATGCTCATATGCTTGAGCTAAGAGACACAACGATAAAGCAGCTGCAGAATTATGGCACCATGACTTGAAAAGCGACACAAAAAATCCGGCTCCATCTCTATTGTTATCAATGCTTCGTAGTCGCATCCGTAGATCAGCCAACTCTGGTGCGGTGATCAAGTTGTTATTTAGATTTTGCACCATGGTACTGGCGAATTCCAGGTCATCGTCATCACCACGCTCTAGAATTTCTGCCATAGTTCTGTAGATCCGTTCCGGGTTAAGGCTAGTGCACAATTGACGAATGATCAGATTACCCCGGACTTCAAGCAGTCGACGATCGGTGCTGAAGAGGTTGAGTAGGTTCACAAGGAAGGCCGTGAAATACTCGTCATTGGAATTATATGAGATCTGGGCCAACAGCTGGAGGTCCTTAGTGATAACGTGCTCGCTGGGGTCACTCAGGGTCTTTAGCAACGCTGGGAAAGTCCCATCATTGATAGCTAGAACTCGATGAGGCACTTTGCGATGGAGCATGATGAGCCAATCAAGAGCTGCTACACGGGTCTGTTCTTTCTCGTTCAAGAAATGCAACGTCAATGCGTTGACAGTGGCCGAGTAGTCGATCCTATTATTTTGTTGACTGTCAGATTTTATTCCTGAGGAGTCTTTCCCCGAAATATTGTTATTAGCATTTGAGTCGTTTGGGGCTCTTTGCTGTGCAGATTGGCTTTGCGGCGGTAACGTGTCGGGCAAAGATGTAATGAGATCTAACATCCTCTTGTTGACCCGTTCAGCTGCATCGCGCAGTTCCTTGCCATCATAAGCCATTGTTGGTAGTAATACCGATAGGAAACGAGGTCCGTATGGCAGCATGCTATGCGGAGACATTTCGAGCAAGATCTCGATCCAGTTGAGCACCATCACTTGGATCTCTTGCTCAGACGAATCGAGGTGCGAAATGAGGATTTCGATGATCTTTTCGAAATTTATGTAGACATCCTGGCCTGGGATGTACAAGCCATTATCTTCGGGAATTTCTCCCGTGTCACTGGTAGCGTCTCGGCTGTCGAGATCCGTGGTGTTTGTGTTAGTGGTGGTTATGGTAGTATTTGTTTCATCTGTATATAGTGGTTGAGCTGGCAGCGGTGATGGTTGTGCTGGCAGTTTTTTGTCAAAAGGTTGTTGATTCTCTAAAGCTTCAGATGCATTATTGATTTGTTTAGACTTGGCTTCAGTGGTGTCGGTGCCAGCATCAGTCTCTACTCCAGACTCTGTGGGCTCTTGGGATTTAGTAGATGTAGTAGCAGTATCCAAGGGTCTGGGCTGAAGGTGTTTTGTTGAGGCTACTGAGTCATTAACACTGAAATCAAGGGCAGATTCACTATAACGGTCATCAGCTGAATGGTTTCTACTTTTTTGCATTGACGACCGAGGAGTGGTTGTCGAAGCCTGCTCCTGGTCTTGAACCTGTCCCTGGTCTAGTTCTACACCTGGCACAGAATGGTCGTGGGGTGTTGATTCAATAGCCTCTGTGTGCGAATTGAGGTTGGAATTAGATTTTGAGTGCAAGGAGACCTGTTTTTTAATATCTGTTATTCTTCTGATCTCCTGCAAAAACCCATCTAAAGCCGCATGCGTAGCAACTCTCACATCTTTACTGGGATCACTCAGGAACGAAATAAGCCCTCCTAGAAATGAAGGCAGATAGGAAACCAGCTCCAGATCTGGAATCGAGTCTAGTAGAGTGATCCACGAAACCAGAAACATTCTGGCGTATGGGTTAATCGCGTAGATCCGCTCCATCAACAAGGGTATGAATTTGGGTAACGAGAATGAGGTTTCATCCTGAACTGGCTCATTGACTATAGTTGGCTTGGAAGGGTCTTCCTCTTCCTCTAACACTGGTAATGCCGGTCCATTCTTGCGAATCACCGATACATAAGTAGTGGCCTTTTCTGAAACAATGTCTTTGATTAGGCGGTCGAGCAAATCTGCCCCATTCTTGACACTGGGCTCCGAGTCGGTAGCCAACTTTGCTAGGGCATCGAAAATCTCATTGAAGTAGAGCAAAATCTCTCCCTTGGAGACTTTGGCGATGTTATACATCGATTCACAGGCATAGTATCTAACTCTGGCATCCTGATCACCGAAACAGGCCAGGACTGGATGGATAATGTCTTCGAGGTATGCTGCGACTTCGTTCTGGCCCAGGGCTATTGCAGCGGCGGCGAGGCCAATCAGTCCACCGTTTCGAGCATTGGGGTGGTGTACAGCATAGGCAAAGTCTCTGCAGAGCTGGTCGATGATGTTTCTGATTTTTTCGTGGTCTTTTTCGCTTAGGCATTCACGAATGGCTGCTTCTAGCTCTAGAGCTGCCACTTTTCGTTTATCGTAGAGCCTATCGCTCAGGCCCTTCTGTACCTCCTTGTCTGTACCCGATGGTTAGCATGGTTCTGGATGAGCTATTCTGAGATAGAATGTGATAGTCTAAGAATACATACCCATTGTACAAGAATGACCCTCTGTGGTTTTTTTTTTTTGTTTTACTTCTGGTTTAAATGAATGATTGTGGTGATAGGAGGGAAAAAAAAAGGAGTCAAGGCGCGTTGGGTGGGTGGCTTGAAGTAATTATGCGCGGCTCAGCGCCTGTGAGCCGAATGGATCAGGAAATGAGATCGTAAGTATGAATAAGGGAATGATGGTTGCTTTGTCGATTATAATCGGTTAGATCATGCATGAGACTATTAAATTGGAGGTTTGGTGTGTTTGTGATGATATAGTTGGGTTATCTCAGCATAACTTCATGTGCTCGGGCTAAAGAAGGGATCCAGAAAGCTGAGATCAGTAGTTGTGACGTGATCTGATAGAATATTGAACTTTCGCATAGGGCGATCTGATAGGCTATTGATATAGAGTATCTAGTGATACATATTAGCTGATTGATACTATATATTGGGCTGCTGACCCAAGTTTGTGCATACGCTTATACATATGGGCTTTGATATATATATATATACTCGGAATTACGATGAAATATGATGACAGCATGTTTAAATTTACACTCTAGTTCTATTACAGTGCCCATTTTTAGCTCAGTATCACTGCACATTACAATTCTCCAACTCCTCCGGAACAGGCATGCTATCACCCATATCCATCCCAGGAATCGCACCACCAGCCAAATTTCCCACCAAATCGCTAGGCGGGCTGCCAGTCTTCTGCATCTCATCCATCTTGGACGCTATAAACTTACGAGATTCATCGTCATTGTCCGAGTAGTTGGCCTCCTCAAACTTGTTGCACATCTCATCCACCAGTCGCTGCTGGTGCTTATAACGGTCCAGATCCTCTTTGGAGCACTCCGATTCGTGCTTTTCGAGCCACTCTGGATATTTCTGCTGCATCTCCTTAATTGGTTCGTATAGAATCTCCTTCGACGACAGCTCCTGAAGCATCTCAGCCATGAGACCGTTTAAGTCCATATTGTCCCCACCACCACCACCGGAGGCATTCTCGAACTCCTTCATCATCTTCATCAAGAATTCTTCGTCGGAGGACGACGAGGCTTGGTTCTGAGTATTGTTCATGTTATTTTGTGATTCTTTCAGCCGGTCCATAGTCTGTGCAATTGTATCCTGAAATCCACCACCACCACTACCAGTACCTTTACCAGAAGCACCTCCAGTAGACCCACCAGAAGCACCACCACTAGTAGCACTAGGGGCTGCACCTGAACCAGTGGCATTTGCCATACCGGCCATTAAGGCTTCAAATTCCTGCTTTGCCTCAGGTGAGTCGTTCATCTCATTTAGCAGCTGGTCCACGCCGAGTTTCAGTTTCTCGGCAAATTGCTCATCCAATTCTGGGATTGAGATCTCTGGGTCGGCCTCATCTATAGCATTGGAGGCACTACCAGGAGCTTGTGTTCCACTTCCAGATGCCAGAGTCGCATCTTTTGTTGCATCGTTCTTCTGTGTCGATGGTGATTCTCCGGGGGTGGTTGCTGATGCCTCGGCATTTTTCAGCTCTTCGAGTTTTGGGGTCTCTGGTTTTCCCGAAGCAGGGTCAGTGCCAGTTGCTGTTGCTGCTGACTGACTTGGTACAAAGTCATCTAACAAATCATCGAGATCATCGAATTCATCCTCTTCTTCTTTACTCATTTTGGTATGTGTTTAGGGGCCCTTTAGCTCTATAAAATGATTCAAAATGTGGAGATTTTTGAAGCTTTGCAGTAAAAGTGTTTGTGCGAGGGCGTAGTGCATTCGCATATGACTAGAGAGATGAGTCGGAGGTCCGACGGCCGGGTTACGTGTGCGGCTCACTACACGATTTAAAGCTGAAAATTGAAGTATTCTTTAGTAAATCTTGGTGTATCATTTGCCTCCATCACTTAGATTACCATTTCTAGAGACCGTTCATCTGCGTCATTTAGACCGTAATTAGGCTTTTTCCGCTTTCGAAACTCCCATCGGTATTTTGTTACTACTTTTTCAATTCCAGTTCTGTTCCGGCCGGGTAACTCAACGCTATTTTCCAACTCTTAAGCTGAACCATCGCCCAATCTCAAGTTTTTCTCACTGAGAAATCACTTACTCATCTTAGGTACCGACACAACCATGAGTTCACTCTGCATTAACCGTCTGAACGAGGAACGAAAGCAGTGGCGTAAAGATCATCCTTTCGGGTTCTTTGCTAAACCTCAAAAGCTCGAAGATGGAGCGCTCGATCTGATGAACTGGAATATCGGAATTCCAGGTAAAAAAGGCACAATATGGGAAGAGGGCACATTCACAATCACAATGTCCTTTTCGCAGGAGTATCCTACTAAACCACCAAAGTGTCGGTTTGCAGCAGGGTTCTATCATCCTAATGTGTATCCATCGGGTACTATTTGTCTGTCGATTCTGAATGAAGATGAGGACTGGCGACCTGGTCTCACGTTGAAGCAAATCGTATTGGGGATTCAGGATCTACTGGATAATCCAAACCTCAAGAGTCCTGCCCAGGCCGAAGCGTTCCATGCCTATAATAAGGACAAAGCAGCATATGAGCGTAAGGTGAAGGAGCAGGCCAAGCGGTATGCTCCATAGAGACAAGAGTGAATGGCCCTTTCATGATATAGACCAGATGGTTTTATTGAAACCGGATATAAAACCCAGCAGAAAAACTCTGTGTAAGGGCCACACTTGTACTATTACCTACTCTATGGGGTGTATTATACTCATATAGATCATGTATTTCCTTAAGTTATTATTTTCTCACCGAGATTTGTCCCACTCCGTTCCTCCTCACAACAACATAAAAACTCATGTCGTATCGTCTACAAGCGAATCCTACTACTCAAGGGTCGTTTCGACGTTCTCAAGAGGCATTTGGCGATCAAGAAGCCAAAATGAAGGCTTTGAAGAAGGTAAGAGTTTTTTTTTTTTTTTTTTTTTTTTCAGTTTTTTGGAGAATCGGTTCTAACATATCCAGAATCTCGATATCATGTTTACCACGTCGTCCAAACTTCGGCAAAAGTATGTATAAATTTTTGGTTATGCATTGATATATTTTCCTATGTACACCCAGAGGAGATACTTGCCTATATACAACAGACGTATTAACAAACATCAGAACGGAGGGTACAAAGCAAGCTATGAACAAAATCTCCCATGCTGAAGCTACGCTTAGTAAAATTGATATCACGCCTTGAATGCAGGCGTAGGGATAAAGATATCGGGGGTTTAAATAAACAATAAAAGAGGTAAAAGATAAGTGTAGCACTAGACAGCTTTTGGGCTAGAAGAATGAGGTGGTGGCTGTGGACTAGATGAAGGAGGTGATGATTTTGTGTTAGAAGGAGGAGGAGGCGGTGGCCTAGAGTTAGAAGGAGGTGGTGGAGGTGGTGGAGGCCTGGTATTCGAGGAAGAAGGAGGAGGAGGTGGCGGTGGCCTATTGTTCGAAGGAGGAGGTGGTGGTGGTCTAGTGGTTGATGAAGGATTATGCGGGTTGGGTGATGAAGACGACGATAGTGCACCTGTTTGAAATGATGCCGACGACAATACACTTGGAGGAGCCTCCTCAAGCACCGTAGACAACAAATCTCGACACATACTCGCAGCACTGCTCAACTTATCCTCCGCTTGACCTACAATCACAATACACATAGGAAAATCGTCTTCGCGATTTGTTTCTCGATCAATATATCCCGACCCTTTGCCCTTCACCATGACTCGGCATCCGGTCTGGCTATAAATATGCTTGACATTCTCTCCTCCAGCACCTACAAGCAAAGACTTGACCACATGGGGCGGCTTGTCGGTAGGGCCTATTTCAATTCGCTCCTCCAACACCATGGCCTTGTACTCCTCCCGTTTGAACCGCCGCTCATCAACCAAGCTGCCAAGGTCCTGGTTTATAAATCGGTCAATAAGTTCCAGCGCTTTATCTAGTTGTGGCTTCTTGGAAGCAGCGACATACAGATACAATGGTGGTACTCGCTCGGTAGCTTTGGTTCGATCGGGGTAATATTTACCCCTCGACATCACTCTCGCCCCGGTTTCCTGTCGAATTTGATCCTGGGTAGCTTGCTTGGTCAGTAAATATTTATTTCTTATATCGTTGATATCCACTTTTTCAACATAGTTGTCTGGGAAATCTGTATTGTCATCTGCCGGCGCTTCGTGGTTGTACTTGTTTAGGCTGTTTATATCACTAATAACACTAGCATTGTTGTTGCTGTCTCCGTTGCTATTGTTACTGTAGTTTTCAGCAGCGTCAGCATCATCGTTGTCAACAGGACTCTTGTTGGAATTTCCCGTGGCTGTCAAACTAGGCAAGAAGCTTCTTGCTGGACTGTTTTCAGCAACGTTTGGACTGTTAGAACCCTCGCTAGTTTTTTGCTCACTACTGCTTGTATTTTTACTAGTGTCAGTACCCTTTTTCAATGCCAGCTGAGCATTAATTCTGGCTGCGGCAGCTGCGGCGATGGAAGCTGCGTCTATCTTTGGTTTTACTGGTTCTGCTTCATGGGTTTTAGCGCTTGCTTCTCTTGATCGCGACGGTGTGTGAGACTCGTCACGGTCCTTGATGGGTCGAGTGTTTCGTACTGGCGATCTGCTTCTACTTCTTGAGTCCCTAGAGTCAGGGTTGTCCCATCGTCTTCTTCCCATTTCTGTTGGTTGTTCCAAGGTTGTCGTATGGTTGGTGAGGAATTTTTTTTTTTTTTTTTTTTTTTTTTTTTTTTT
>JAJLUM010000102.1:0-38174 GCA_030564265.1 Blastobotrys attinorum
ATCAAAGGATAGCTTCACTTGAAGAGGCTAAAAACAAAAACAAGACAAAAAAAAAAAAATTAGATAAAAGTAAGCTTCTATATAGTCCGGGGAAAATTACTAGCACTAAGCAAGTCGAGGAAAGGATTTGGACAAAAATAAGGGAATACAGTCTTATATATATATATATATATATATATATAAAACGTCAATGTTACTACACACACAGGCGACCAGGCCCCGCTTCTACGGATCCGCAGGAAGCTTGAACGAGATCTTCACTTTCCACTGGCATTACTACTTTGGCTCTGGTAGAAAAAAAAAAACAAACCCATTGCGGTTGCTAACACACCTTGTTTTGCCCATATTTTTTCACTAAATGTCTCGGATCCTCTCACCTCCGGACTCACAGACACACAGCCAAAAATATCAGCTGCCCTTTTGTTGAGCCTGCCCCGCCTTGAATCTGTTTATTATATATGTGTTCCAGTTGACAAATACGGGCATCTCTTACCTTTGGCCCTCCGGGTCACACTGTACCTTTATTTCATGTTGCATATATACCTCTCATATGTTCCGAATTTCAAATACCTCTCGGTTTTCATATGTCCCCATAACATTTCATATAACACCACGCACAAATTCATTCCCTAGCTACTATCAGTTGTTAAATTACAAACGCCTTTCCTTATTAACTTGAAGGTCGCTTTACTCTATCTGGAGTTCTATTTCCCTTCCTATTTTTTTTTTCAATTTTGATTGCTATTGCGGCTCACGCATCAAACAGAAAAAATAAAACAAGCTTTGATCCGAGCGCCCGCTCGCCCCGAACCCTATTCTAAGGAGCTCCAGGCTTATAATGAACAAGCTTTATTTTAGTTCCAACGGTCGGCGCCTAATTGCTACCCTTTTGCGTCATAAGATATTGGGCATGATACGAATGGTTATACCAACGATATGAAGGAACTTGGTCATTATTACATATGAGCGATTTAATCCGGCCATATGCAAACCCCGCAGTGCTATTCCGATTCCCCCCCGCCCTATGCATGTATGTCCGGCTATGCCCCCATGATTTTTCAAAATTTTTTTTTTCCTGGATGCAGATCGTAGTTGCTGATTTGCCAGCTGGAGAAGTGAAATTTCGGCATTCGTGTTGATCCTGAGGTTATATTACCAGTTTGGTGTTGCTCGAAACGCGGAATTCCAATCGACAGAATATGCGTGTTGGTTCTACTGTAGGCCTATACTGGTGCTTCGGGATTAGCGGATACCTTTAATTAACAATTACCGAATGTCTAGCTCTGGATCTAGACCGGGTTTCTAATTACACAAGGTTTCATTTTGAATGAAGTAATTTTTATAGATTTTAAAACCCGGTAACTCCAATGTATGCATGCCGGCCATTTGGGTGATCTGATAGGCAACAAGGGAAATGACCACCAGAGTTCTCAGATCAGGGTATAGATAGTAATCGAGGGGGGTGATACAATTAAACGCGTAAAGGCTCAAGCTTCCGGTTCCATCCTTTGCAGTTTAAATGAAGATCTTTTGAGTGGACCTATGGATTTGTTCATGGATGTAACTTTATCAGTTCCCAATAATTCCAGCGTCGATCAAATAGCACGGAATCGCTTTGGGCATATAGAGGTAATGAGTACAGTAAACATGTAAAATTCGCCATCCAGCTCAAAATATTCCCCTTCTGACATGATGATGCTGCTGGTGGTCATGTCCAAGGCTCAATGCTTGGGGAAAGGGTTTGTTCTAGAGCACGTGAATCAAATTAAATTACTAAACCCTCGTGCGGCTTGTTGAGTTCCTCAGCGACAATAAGAGACTCAGATATCTGGCTGTGTGTCGGTTCTCCATTAGACCAGATAGCAGTAGTCAGAATAGTTGGATACCCAGCTCTATCAGGGAATTATACATGGATTCCCAAACTCACAATTGGGCATATGCTGAATGTATTGGCGATAGCGAAAATCAAGTTGGGCACACAAATGCCCAAACTATCACAATCAAATCTGCTCCAAATCATGACGGTACTTCATTCCCAGCACTATTCCATGTGTGAAAACTCTCCAGCTAGAGATTAATACCCCATAGCAAGCCACTCGCGCGTGGAATATGATCAAGTCGTGTGTTCACAGCTCGAGAATCTATATCTGATTGGTCATCTTCTATGAAGCAAATTATGTCTCTTATGAACGAAGAGAATTTCCCTACAGGGCATCTCCGGATAGTGGTTCTTCGATTAGAAGACTCTGACGCAGAGGGCAGAGACCTATGGCCACTATTCGGCTCGATTCTCCGACATTTTCGAAGCCAAGCTGATCTCTTACTTTGTCCGTTAAAAGCCATCTTAGACGAGCCATACTTTTACCCCGTCAACGCTCGAAATACATTATAGAAAACTACGAGAAGAGCTACTTATGGCCTGCATTGTACAGCCCTATCCAGAGCCAAAAACTATATAGGGTTAGAAGCACTAGTCCTGCCCTGCCTAGAGTGGTCCAGTTCGCGTCGCGTGAGCCAATAAATTAGACTCTTCGTTGCTGCGCGAGGATTGAGATTATCTTTCACACTCACAGCCTTCTTCTTCACTCATTGGTTCCATTTCATTAACTCAACTTCACAGTTACACTCCCCCGACAAAATGCGTTTTGATGTAAACTCAACTTCGAGTGTATTCTCGCTGGTCACTCTTATGTTCTTCGCAGTGATCACTGTTCTTACCGGGCTGAATATCCGGTTGATCTTCCACAAAAAGCAACAAGAAGTCATTAAAGATATGCAAAAACAGGTTAAAGATGGCAACTGTACGCAGCAAAAAGTTGACGAAGAAACAAAGTTGGAAGAACAGTACGACGCTCAGAGAGTTCGGCTGATCCGGCAATGGGCATTTTGCAATTCTGCTGTAGTCATATTCGGGTCAAGTATTCTAGACCGCTATGAAGACACCGGAGAGATACCACTATTGCCTTCACTTCCATGGGTGGTGGCCAGCATCTCGGTTCTTGCATGGATCGGAAATCGAACGTATCGACATTACAATGGAGAGTTCCTTTCAGGTTAAAACTTCGAGGACACTGTAGCAATGTGATTAGGAGCTTTGCAGCTTATGTATCAAGCGTTACAACGTACATATAGATTCATTATTTATTACTTGCACTTTTATTTTGTTTGTTCATGCCTTCCATTTCATTTTGTTACTCAGGAGCAGGTTGATGACCCCCATAGGAATAGACCCTTCATCTACCATCTCAAGGGACCCAAATACTTTGATGATCTCGGGACCATACATTTGTAGTACCCAGATATCATAGGCGATAGATGAGGTGTTTGGAATTTGAGGAGTCTCACCTAGGAGCAATTCCTTAGGGGTATCCATAAGTTTCCTGTATGCACCGTATAGGTTTTCACTCGTAGCCTGTCGGTACCTAGTGAACTCGTCCAGGGACATGAAATCATCTGCATCTATGTCCATAGCATTTTCACTATCTCCGGCTTCCTCGCCTGTGGGGGCCAAACCTGTAGGACCCTGGCTTGCAGGAGATAGACCTGTAGGAGCCTGTCCTGTAGGAGCTGCTAATGGGACTGCCTTTGCCAGCATTACACGAGGTGCGGGTGCAGATACAGGTTCAGTGCCAAACCCGCCATTATGGTAGACCACCTTTTTTCGCTCATAGTCAATTTCGTCTTGATCAAATGCCTGTTTTACAACCTTCTCTGGTGACTTTGTAACAGATCCCTTCTGAGCGAATAGAGAGATATAAGGATTTTTCAAGCCCAGTCCACCTTTTTCAATTGGCAGATACAAAACACCAGGAGGCAATCTGTGATTTGGCTCGAACTCGGCATTGATCCTGTCAAGCAAATATTGTGTGACGTTAGTCGCTGGGCTATCTAACGTCTTGAACACCTGCTTTTCAATATGGGAATATGTTTCAATCATCATATCGATATGAGCTCTTCCGAAGCCATTCGATGGTTTACCAAAATTGTTAGAGAAAAATCGAGCAAAATATCCATTCCATGCCCGAATCCAAGCAAATATGCTTCGACAAGCTCTGAGCTGTCGACACAGCTCGTCGATATGCTCATCAACCTGGGATCGGTCTATAATGAATCTGCCTTGCCGGGCATCCAGCTTCAAGAATCCCCACACCACATTGCCATTAGGCAAATCGTTGTTTGTGGTATCACCACACATCACTACAGACCCCGTCTTTTCTTGATTAAATTCTAAGCCCATAATGCTAGCGAATTCCGTCATGCACTTCCATGCCTCAGAGCACTCCTTTTGTTTGCCCCAGAACCAAAAGTCATCATGCATTCGGTACATAAATTTACCCTTGGTGGCTTGACTAACTGCGAAGTCCATACAGAATAGAATTAATTCTCCGAATAGATCGCTCAAGATATGATCAATTGGCACGCCTCGCTTACGTTCCTTTACCTCTCCGCCCCACTTCAATGGTACATGCAGAAACTTATCGAATAAGTTGAGCCATTGCTGAGGAAATCCGAAGAATTTTAACAGTTGGAAGATGGTACCAAATGGCAAAGAAGGGCCGAACCAACTGAAGTCGGAACGAATCACAGCAAAGTCGTCATCGAGCGCCTTGGATATGTGATACTCAGCAATTATTTGATGCAATAAAGATTGCTTAATCTCTTGAGCTGACGATTTCATTTGAAGGTCTTCTGAGTCGCTTTCTCCGTTATAATCTTGGGGGCCATCATCATAAGTTGAAGGCAGTTGGGTCATAAAGTAGTTGTCTCTGAAATTGGCAGTCTGATTTCTTTGCCAGATTTGGGGCACTTTTCTTTCGTCCAAGAAGGTCTTCCGACGTTGTCGCTCATTTTCAGAGAGCTTAGCCATTGGCTTACTCCATGCAGGAGAGTCAAAGAAATACAACATTTCCTCCTTCACTTCGTTACACCAGGTCATGCCAATATGATACATAAGAATGCTGTCCAGGATGTCTTCATCCATGAACATTCGGTATTTCCCGTTTAAATGTCTTTGACTTGACATTGTGACCCCTTCTTTTCTTGGCCAGTCCCACTCACTGAGCCTGCTCATTCTCATTTTGAGGACGTCGATGATTTCTGAGGCCACAGAATTGTTTGTAGTGATCTCCTTCAGAAGAATCAGCTTGTCTGCTGGCAAGGCGGATGCTCTGAGCAGGCTAGAAGCTGCGCTCTGCAGTTCTTGATGGTCGAATTCTATGTCGTCCAAGAAATTTGTACCGAATCTAGCGAGCTGCTTTTGCACCTTTTCAAGTGCAACTCGAGAAGCTGTGGTCGATTTGAAAAGCTTATCAAGATAGGTTTGGATGGCATCGGTGTCAACCTCAGCTTCGTTGAATACCAGTTTTTCCCATTTAGCCTGCTGTTCTTGCTGTTCCCCACGCGCATCATCACTGTCATGGTCTGCAACAGGTGTTTCATCATGAGTGTCTTGGATCCAATCCATCACCAATTTACCGTAAAAAACTGAATGGGAATGTTTCACATGGCCCAGATCCAAATCCTCGAGCGCCTGTTTCTCCCATTCTTCGATCATGTTTTTGGGGATCGAGTCGTCGCTTTCGGCTTGATCAAGGAACTGCATCATATTTCTCCAACGGCGTTTGGGCAAGGACCCTGAGACCGATACGTTGAATCTATCACTGGAGTCTTGTTTCGATTCATCTTCAGTCTGTTCGATCCGCTCGTTGTATATCTTAGCTAGACCTCTTAGAAGCTGCCTTACACGCTCTGTCTTAGTTGGCGCTTGATCAGCCGCGTCTAGACATTCTTTCTTCTGAGCTTCATACCAGTCCAGAGAGCGAGAGAGCTCATGCAATTTGGTATCTGTCAGAGATCTAAGGGTTCTACTAAGGACAGCGGAGCTCATTCTTATTTCAGGGTTATAATGAAAAGTTCAGGATCAACCGATGCCAGATGTGGCGATGTGGGGCTTATATATGGATGATGTGGTTTACCCTGTCGTTGTCTCCCCACGTCTTAGCCGCAGCAGCGTCTAAACAAGGAAGAGCACCAAACTTGGTATTTGGAGTTAGTCACGACCGGTCACTCTAGAGCTCATATAATTGATTAATTGGTGACTCTTCTACATCTCTCAAATTGCATTTATTTGGGTGATTTGCCCTCAAGAATGAATCACCCCAAGGTGATTGCTGTGTCATATCGACTCGTGAGACCCACATTAGGTGAGGAACTTTTATTTTTTTAATTGAGCCGCACAGCAGTAGTAATGGGTAATTGTGAGCATATAATCGTATGGGACTATGATTGGCTTGAAAGATCACATAGATTCAAATTCCTCCATAGATTTAAGTCTCTTATTTCTATTTCTTGAGTTTGGTAATATTCTTTGAATTAATGGTCATCATTATCAGCGAATTATACATCATATTCATGATAAAAGGGTGAGGCGAAGTTGTGTAATATGGTTTCCTGTTGCACTTACTTCTTGAAACACACATCTTGAGCTCTTAATTGAAATAGATGGTATGATGAAGTCCATCAAGATAACCCTCAAGAACAACAAGCATGAAACATCAAATTGAGCTATTGAGGTGCGGATTCCGATGAAGGTCTGGCGACCTGCATGCGTAAGCTCCTTCAAAGCAAGCGGCGACGTGACTTACGTACGCAACGCCCTCTCCTTTAAAGATAAGGCTAATGGTGATCACCTTTTTCTTCTCTCCTCTCTCTCGCTTTTTCTGTTTCTTCTTCTCTCTCTACTTTTCATTTCTTTGTCACAGGATACAAACCTAACACACAAATGGATCCTGAAAAACAACAAGAAACTCAAACTCATGACTCGACTCTGCAAAGGGAGCGAGTCAGAAACCGGCGATTTCGAATTTTTGGCCTGGTGGCATTAGTTACTTATGCCCTAATTCATTTCCTGGTGCCATTTGATCACTTCCATCAGCACGGCCATGGCCACAATGGACATCATGGTCACCACGGCCACAAACACGGCCATGGCAATAGACATGGATTGTGGCGTGGAAAGACAGACTTGAAAAACGCCTGTATTAATGCTCCAAAATTACAACCCAAGGAATACCAAGCTGATAATACATCTTTGGACTTTTTGAGAAGTGCAGAATACCGAAATGGCTCACTGGAGCGATTCCAGGGCGCAATCCAAGTGCCAACTGAGTCAAATGAGTTGATGGGCCCTCCAGGTGAGGACTCTCGGTGGGAAGTATTCACCAAATTGCACGACCATTTCGAAAAAGCGTATCCCTTGCTACATGAGCACTTGGAAAAAGAAGTTGTTAACAAATATGGATTGCTGTATAGTTGGAAAGGCAGTGATGAGTCTTTGAAACCAGTGATTCTCATGGCTCACCAAGATGTAGTGCCAGTATTGCCAGAAACTGTTGACCAGTGGAATTACCCACCGTACAGCGGCCATTTCGATGGCACTAATATCTGGGGCCGAGGGTGTAATGATGACAAGAACCCATTGGTCGCAATTCTGGAATCTGTTGAATTATTGTTGAAAGATGGTTTCCAACCAAGTCGAACTGTCTTGTTATCATTTGGTTACGACGAAGAGAGCTCTGGCGTATTCGGCGCTAGTAGCCTCGCAAAGCGTATCGAGGAGAAATATGGACCAGATAGCATTCATGCCCTGATAGATGAGGGCGGTTTGGGTATCATGAGACTTCGGGGTACTGATATTGCTACTGTTTCTGTTGCTGAGAAGGGTAATTATGGCGCTGAAATCACTGTTTATACTCATGGCGGACACTCCTCTATGCCTCCAAGTCATACCGGTATTGGCATTGCCTCACAGTTGATCAACCTTATTGAAGCTACCCCACACAAGGCGAAATTGACGGACCGAAATCCGATCCAAAAGACTCTCCACTGCATTGCGGCCCATTCAGAGACTTTGAGTCGGAGAGAAAGAAAGCTTTTGGGTGCCGTGGGTCATTGCAAACGGGCCACTAACAAAGTGATCAAGGCATTGGGGGACAATATTCCACCTTTGAAGTATTTGTTCCAAACTTCCCAGGCTGTTGATATTATCAATGGCGGGCTGAAGATCAATGCGTTGCCAGAAAAGGTTACTGTACGGGTCGATAATCGAATTGATGTACATTCCAACTCTAAGGAGGTAGAGGAAAAGCTTGTTGGAAATGCCAAAGAAATTGCCACCAAATTCGGACTTGGCTTGAAGGTCAATGGAGAGACCGTATTGGAGGGAGACGACCCAGCACAGTACATTGATTTCAAGCGATTCAACACTAACCCATTGGATCCTGCTCCTTTGACGCCAACTGAGCCATCGGACGCATGGGATGTATTTTCCGGTACCGTTCGTCACGTTTATGAGGATTTTGCAGGCCCATTGTTTGATGTAGAATCATTTGAGTTCAGCAAGGCTAAGAATTTGGTTGTTATTCCAGCTATGATGACTGGTAATACTGACACGCGATTCTACTGGGGGTTGACCAAGAACATCTATCGATTCAACCCTCAAAGAATTGTGGCTGATCCATTGAATGGTGAGGGAGGTGTTCACACTGTGAACGAGTTTATTTCTTTGGACAACCATATTGAGGCTGTTGCGTTCTACCGACAATACATTCTGAACATCTAATTTGTACTAAATAGTATTGAACTAGTAAGTGATAATATACATTACAGAACCATTGATATCTTAAGATGTACTTGTTCAATTATTGATATGGCTCAATAGTCGCTCTCATATTTTACAGGGTCAGTAAATATATCACTGCCCCGAAATCTGCTATCTAGAGTCGTAAAATCTGTGAGGTGATGCATTTGTGCCACCAAATTTACCAATCAATACATTTCTGAGTCGTGAAATAGGGTTCACTCAGGATAATGACAAGGTCGATGTTTAGGTACACCCAACAGTCGATAACTAGTTCAATCCAGAAGTTTCTGTCTGGATATACCCATAGTACATTTGCACATTTTTACAGAACTATGCCTTAGATGCTCTTTTGATCACTTTTTTCCATCTGGTTGCGCTCCAGTGTAGTCACGGCACTGGTCAATAGCTGCTTGAATGTATTCAATAGCAACTCGCTTTTGCTCGCTATCCAGCTGAGTCGATTCAATCACCTCCTGCTTCTCGTTCTCGAACATCTGAGCATATTTCCGTGCTGTCTCTGGGTCGTCTAGGTACCTTTTGTCTTTTAGTTTCAATGAGATGGTTTTTGAGACTAAATCATCCATTGGCGTTGACGTCGATCAAGATGAAAGATCGGAAGGCAAGATGCCGTTTGGGCCTTGGAACGAAAAAGCATATGCAGAATAGATCAGAACGCATCCCCCATGGTGAATATACCATAACTGCTTCTCCGTAGTGGTCACACCATGACTGCATTCTCCATAGCAAAAGAAAATCAGATTACGAATACTAATTTGTAAAAAGTTTCTTAATATATAATATTTACACAGATTAATGCAAAGAAATGCAATTGGTAAGTAAACAACCCATTAAATATTCGGCTCAATCCCCAACCATGCTTAACAGTCAGGATCCCGTTGCTCAGTCTTCAAAACCCAGTTGCAAATCATGATCCCGTTGCTGAACCCTTTTCTGAATCCTCTGCGGCTTTCTTCAGCTTGTCCAGCTCATATTCAATCCTCTGCTTGGATCGGTGAACTTTACTCTGGAGGTAAAACGACCCCGACTTGTCCTTTGAATTGACGTCAAACAGATGGTCATATTTCTTCTGGACAGCCTCTTTTGTCAGGTTATTTGCATCTACATCTAATATTTTACAGGCTTCGTCGAGGGAAACGCCACCGGCTTTCGCCTTTGCAGCTGCACTGGCTCTATTCTTCAGTGATGCGGAGGAGGACTGTTTATAGGCCTCTGTGAAGGCTCGTCCAAAGACTTGCGATCCTGTAAACAGGACCTTCATAATAAGTCGATGTGCCTAGAGTTTAGCGTTAGTATGTTGTCCCATTATGTGGAGAGCTTTCTGTCACTGGCATCATACCATGATGGATTGTTTGGTTTCGTTGATTAGTTAGTGATGAAAAAATTTGTTTTTCAATCTTCTAGCAGGTGCGCCGCGAAAGATGTACAAATGTCCCAACGTCGGGGACTTTGTGCATTTTTTTTTTTTTTTTTTTTTTTTTTATTCCAATTTTTTTACTTTGTTTGAAACTTTTATACCTTTTTTCTCTATCTTATATGCTTTTTGCTTCTATACCAGCTCTTTGTCCCTTAAAACACACTTTTTGTGATAAAACGATGACGAATGTCCGAAGTATCAGGAATAAGCAAACCAAGTCCTGCTGAGAGTGCTCTAGTACAGTCAAAGCAGGACCAAAACAGTAACAACAACAAAGTGATAGCTGGCCAAACACAGGAGCCAGAACCAAAACAAGAGACCCCCGTCTACGATGAGGATGCAGGAATAATCAGATGTGTATGCGGATTTGACGATGATGACGGTTTCACGATACAGTGTGAGCGTTGCTATGTTTGGCAACATGCCCAGTGTGTCAACATTGGCAAAGAAAACGTGCCAGAAATCTATTATTGCGACCAGTGTGGTAACCTGCAAGTGGATGTCACTAAAGCTATAAAGCTGCAAAAAGCGAGAATTGCTAATGAAAAGAAAGCTGCCGACAACGAGCAGGCAGCTGAAAGTGGCAGTGGCAGTAGACCAGGAGGTAAAAAATCAGTGGGAAAAAGGGAGAAGGAGCTCGAGGATAAAGAAGGAGCTACAGAAAAGAATCAAAATGACGAAAAAGAGAGTAGCAGTAGTGCAACCATCACCGCTATTGCCTCTAATGATAATAGTAATGGTAATATCTCTACTAACAAGGATACCCCCAACAACAACACTAGCAGTTCAGCACCACCTCCTAAGCCACGGCGCAGAAGAAAACAAAAATCTCCCTTGGACGAACAAACAAATGAGACTGGTGCCAGTGTTAGTACTGCCATGGACAAAGACGACTCGTCACAGGCTCATCCACCCAAAAAACCAGCCCGGGGAAGAAGACTGACTGAGCAAAACTCCAAGGTGGTGACCCACGAAGACACGAACGATAGCGACGCAGAACCCGATAGTCGATACTACCTGAGTTCTGAGTCATACAAGTCTTACTATATACCTGTCAAAAACTGTATAGTCCCAGACCACCTCAAAGAGTACTGGCATGCTCAAGTACCCGAGCTGTGTCTGCAAACTGACGAAACTGCCACAGTGTTTACCCAAAAAGAATTTGAAAACATTCATCAGGCCAGGATAAACGTCCAGGTTGTGGACTCGAGGGCCAAGTTTTGGGGATTCTCCAAATTTGGGGTTTATGTGGAAAGTGGCACGATCGTCAAGGACCGCTTCGTGATGGAGTTTGTTGGGAATGTAACCACAAGCTCAGAATATAAAACCAACGGTATCAACCAGTACTGCTTCTTTGGATGCTCCAAGCCGGGAGTGCTGTTTCTGCCCTCGTATCTGGGCCTAGTGATTGATGGCCGGGTAAATGGCTGTGAGGCGTCGTTTTTGCGTAGGTCTTGCAAGCCCAACATCAAGTTCAGCCCCGTGATTGTCAATGATGAGGTTCATTTTGGAGCCTTTGCAACTGAGGCTATTAAAAGTGGACAAGAGATAACAGTTGGGTGGGACTGGGACAGCAACCACCCTGCGCACAAACTAGCTCATAGCGATGCTGCCAGCTTCAATAACGAAGAGAAAAGGTGCCTTGGCCGCACTGTAGACATGATTCTGCAGAGATGTATGGACTGTGCCTGTGGCAACTCGTCGGACTGCATTTTGTCTCGAATGAAGAAGATTGCTTCATCTCAGGATAAGGGATCTCCACTGTCTGCCAGCAAGGTGGTGGGTACTGCTTCCCAGGGCTATTCTGCCAGGGAAGAAAAGAAACTGGCTGATGCAATGGCCAGAATCGATAAGCTGGAGAAGCGAAAGCAGCAGAGTGCCAGCAGTGGCCACCAGCAGCAGTCCAAGTACAATAACGAGCTGGAGCACAGCGAATATGATCCGGAATCGCCCTCGTCTAATAAGAGAAAGCGTACCAGCGACCCTGAATTGCACACTGCTACTCCTGTATCAAAGCCGAAACCTACGGAGTCAAAGTCGATACAGACGGATCCGGTAACGAAAAAGTTGCGTGGTGGGGATAATAGTAATGCTGAAGACAAAGACAAGTCGTTCGTGGCTCCTAGAAGATCGGTTTTCAACCGGTTTTTGCAAGCACAGCAGAAGTACATCAATCGACCTAAGCCACTGCTTCCGCAGCAGCTATCACCACAATCTCAAGGACCTCCGGGGTCGTTGCCCAATTCTGCTACCTCGTCTCCACCGGCTGGTAATGGCTATTTCTCGAAACAATATTCTTTGGATTTCAACAAAGGAGCTACGGTGAGCACTCAACCGTTCTCTTCTGATGTGACTGTATCATCACATAACCCATCGACAGTGTCAGCAGTCAATCCACCAACTCCACCACCACCATCTGTGTCACTTTCAAACTCAAGGTCGGGGTCTATATCTGTTTCGTTGCCAGTATCGAAGTCTAATTCTGTTTCTGGGCCATCGGGGTTCAGTAATGGCATTGGTATCACCAGCAATTCTGGTTCTAATACTCCAGCGACTCCCTCGGTTGATTCAGTGGCCGGTTTTCCAGCAGGTGCTAGTTCTATTAGCACAGGTGGTGGTAACGGGTCCAGTATTAGCTCTGCTGCCCCATTAGCAAAACCAAAGAAAAAGCTTTCGCTCGCGGATTACAAGAAGAAGCAGCAAAAACGAGAGTAGATTAGAGAAGAAAAAAAAACCGAGAGATCTGTGGGATACTCTCCCTATTTATTATTTATTCAATTGTTATTTCATAATTCTTTTTATTTTATTTTACAGGTATTGTCTAGTAGTATAGCTGGATATTCGTATGTATGTTTAATTCTTAATGTATAGTATTAGCGGGGGGAAGCTGTTTTAATTTTTGCTGTATTGCTGCGATATGGATCTTTAGATCAGTGAATCATACTCACATAGCTACTACGTGTAATTCGTATATCCATTGTGCCTCGCAAATCAGAGTCTGATTTAGTATTAGTATTCGTCAAAACCGATTCCTGTGTATCATTGTATCTAATCTCGTGTAGTGCTGGGGGTGGTAAACTAGTTGAAAATGCTGAGACAGAGGCAAAAAATGGATGGTGCTGCAATTGCTGAGCATTCAGTCGCTGGAGAGGATCCCATTGCAGACAGGCTTGTATCATATATGCTAGGAGAGGATACCCAGACTCGACTACCTTGTAAGGAGTGTCGATACCCATGCTATAGCCCACGGGGATTCCAATTCTGCCTGCATAATCGTAGAACTCGCCCCAGTCTCCACCAAAACAGGTGACACGGGGACTACCTAGAAGTTGCAAGAGTAGATCTAATTGTTCAACTTCGCTATCGCCGGGGAATAATGGCTTCAAGTTGGAGATTTCTGAAGCCAGTACGCCATACGCCCATATATCGACTTGGAATGAATAAACCCCACATTTCAGTAGAATCTCTGGAGCCCGATACCATCTAGTTGATACGTAAGAAGTGAAAGGACTGGAGCATGAGCAGTGTCTCGATAGACCATAGTCAGCGATTTTGAGTGTAAATTTATTGTTACTATGCTCTTCTTGTCTTACGAGTATGTTCTCCGGTTTGAGATCCCGATGATAGAAGCCGTATTTATGTATATGCGATAGACCACTAGCAATTTGGTATAGCATGTGGCGTAACTGACCAATTAGGAATAGTTGTTTACGGTTCTTGATCAGATCCCAAAGGTTCATATCCATTTTTTCCATGACAATATGACATTTCCCCAAACTGCTATCCACGAATACTTCATGAATAGTAACCAGTTGGGCATTAGACGGGACACAGTTTAGAAATTGGACTTCTCGCAGTGTATTATACTTGATGAGATCTTGGTATGTCTCCCTGAGGGTTTTGATAGCGACTGCTCTAGGAGGAATTGTGGTTTTAGGGTGATGATCTAGTAATCGTGGAGTTGGAAGTGCTAGTGCTACATCTCCGAATGCTCCATTGCCTAGCTGATCCAGCATCCAGTAACGATCTTCTAATGAGTGAACGGGAAGCACATGATCTTGGTGAAAGTCCATCTCGATCTTTTATTTATTTAATTTGTAAGATTTTTTTTTTTTTTTTTTTTTTTTTTACGAGAACTGAACACCACAGACCAAGCTCTCTTCTCTTTCCCGCTGTTGTCTTCTCAATTGGGGTTTAGTATTGTTGATGAAATCAAGAAGTCAAACGCTGGATTAGTTTCAAATCTATGTTTTAACTGAGCCAATATGATTAAATAAATATAAAAAAAAAAAGTGTTGTAGATTTGAGCCGCACCACAGAAACAGTTTGAAGTTGCCGGGACAACCAGTTAGAAACTGGGTACCACCTGCGCCGCACACAAAACTTGTACAAGCCTGGGGAAAAAACGTTAATTTTTTTTCTCGTAGCAGTAAGGTTCGAAATATATACTGAAACACAATGGATCTACTGTAGTGCACTGTACTTTTACAAAATTTATTGGTTTCATAGTCTGATATAAAGACAGCGGAGTCGTTTTAGTAGGCCGTCGGCAAATTGTCGATTCTCCCGGTTTTGAGTTTAAAGCCCAACCACAGAAAAACTTTTTTTTCCTTTCCTTACCTAACTGGTACGACTATTCAAGAGATCAAAGGAATAGAAAAAGAAGTCCCATTCTTTTTAAAAAACAGAATCAACAAGAATATTTCCCTGGTGGATTAGTTCTTGAAAACCCTTCTATTTGTTTCTTCTTCTTCTTCTTTTCCTTCTTCGTTTTCTGTTTTATTAATTTTTTTTTGTCCCCGATTCAAAAGCAGGCCTTTTGTTCCAAATTGCCCATGTCTAATAATTACCAATCACCGCATTCAACTCCAACTCATCAAAGAATCGGCGGACTCGATTCTTATAGTGATGCCTCCTCTCCACATTATCACAATAACAGACCAGCTCCAATCAGGATCCCAGCTCTAGACGATCCCGTCCACGGTGGCACTCCCGGTAGTGGCTCTGGTGGCAACACCAATACAACAGGTATGGGTTCACCCGGAGGCTCTCCAAGAGCAGCATTAGTTGCTGGACTAAGGTCTGCTACAGACCGGCGACAACGGGAAAAGGAACGTGAGAGGCTTTTCCAAGAACAGAATAATTTTGCACACACAATTCAAGGTCAAACATCTCCTCCATTGTCTCCATCACCATATTATCAACAACAGCAGAACCAGCAACAGCTACCACAATTCCAGTTTCCTCAACAGCCCCAGTTTCTTGGCCATCACCATCAGTCATCTTCGTCTTCTTCATCTTCATCGATCTCGTCTCTGCATCCACACCCGATGACCAACCCAAATCCAAATTCAAATGGAGCAACTAACTTTACCACTAACTCGTCTCATAATAACAACCCCAATAGTAACGATCGAGTTGATTCTCGTGTATACGCTGCATTACAGGCTAAACAGCAGGAACTGTACCAAACGAGCATGCTCATTTCTCAGCAGCAGATGAGAATCCAGCAAGCCATGAGTAGTGCTGCTCTAGGGCACGAGCCTGTGGACACTACATCGTCTTTACTCTCTGGACTGAGTGTAGGAGATTTGTCCTCGTCGCCCCAACAGTATGACTATCCTATAGGGCTTGCAGGTCACGCATTTAGGCCATCTAGTCCGTCTTTACCGGTTAGACCTTCTTCGTCGGCATCTAACCGGGGGTCGCTTTTCTTCGGAAATAACAATTACCATAGTAGTAGCAGTAGCGGTGGTGGGTTCGAGTCTTTTACTCCACCTCCACCAGGGCTTTCTCAGCCATATAGCTTTCTGCCACAGCAGTCGCAGCAGCATCAGCAGCACCAGCACCAGCAAAGCCCACAATCTCCGTCCGGTACAAGTACGTTTAGAAGGGGTCACAGGAAGGCCTCTTCTTTGTCATCTACTGTTTATAATGCCGGGGTCATTGGTACGGGGATGCGGACTGGGTCTGATTTGGAACATCCGAGTAGACAGCCCATTGGGCCACCACCGTTGGACGAGTTGACGAAGCAGCCGTCCAAGAATTTTGCTAGCAGGTCGGCAAAACCGTGGTGATTTTGATGGGCTTCTGTAATGATTTGCAAGTAAAAATTAATTCTAATAGTAATGATTGAAACATGTCTCGAGCTCCGGTGGGTGCTGTTATTGCTCTCTTTGATGATCATAAATATGGCTAGTGGTTGTGTAACAAGTTGATGATATTCCATTCGGTACTTATTTATTCTATGCTTTTTTACTCCAAGAGTCCCATAAATCTATTAAACACACCTACAAAGATTAGATGTTATCTCCTTACACAATCTACGTACTACATCTTGGTTCTCATTACACAATATACATACTACATTTTAGTTCGCATACAATATACACCTTTCAGTGCATTAACTTTTTTTCCCACTGATCTACAGTACTATATTCCTACTATTCCTATTTCGGCCAAGCCGCACCAATAAAGTTTTCCAGCCTCACATAAACCGAACACATCGATTAAACTCTCACGTGCGATTCAAAATTCGTACAAAAATGAGCTAACTGCTTTTACGCAGGACTGATTGTTGACTTTGAGTGATTGTTTCTATAGCACGGCACTCCAGTGAATACTGCGTGTGGATATATTTTTAGTACAAACAGCAAAGACCAGGTACTCGGGCGTTGACCGCTCTCGCATTCCACTTTCTGACTCCGATTAGAAGCCCCTTCGGTTACGCTGATAAAGGTCCAGCAACCTATGTAATTATCCTTATGCACGGAACAATTTTTCTACCTTGCTCGACTTGCTACTACCAGCAGGTGTGCCGAACATTGGTATCATAGTTCGCAATTGGCCGATTAGAGACTCCGGTTAAGAAAGGGATAGGAACGCTGGGAACGTGCCTTTCTGTCTGCCTATTTAACCTTTTTTTTTTTTTCCGAGCCGGATTCTTATCGGTACATATATATAATCAGAGGCCGAAAATTTTGACTATCCTGCCTTCCTGTATTGTACTATTATCAAATAAAATTTTTTACACATAGTGAAAAAGAGAAGGAGTGGTCAATATAGACTTAGAAATCGATTATTCCTCTTGTCAGGTTGTGCGGTGTGTATTTTGTGAGCGATTCTAGATTCGTTTTTTTTGATCTGTCAATTTGAGTCAAGGCATATTCTATCTACCTTGTTCCACGAATTGAGCACCACCTATTCACCCACGAATTCAGCATCACGCATTATTATTTAGCATTTGGCCACTGGACTTAGTATTAGCATTTGGCTACTGGATTTTAGGCAGTAACTCGCCACTATAAACAATAGAGAACAAATCCTTAGTACCTCGTACAAACACAGGACCAGTTCTACTATGAGTGGATCCCACAAGGACAAAGGCAAGGGCTCTAGAGAAAGCTCCCCCGACACACCATCAAGCCAGATATCCAACTCCGGACCAGAATCAGTCCGTAGAGTCAGATTTCCCGCAGATAACAACCCGCAGTCGAAAAAAAGCTACTTCACCGACGACGAAGACGGCCTGGTCAGCCGAACCCAGGCCTCTTCGTCCGCCGGTCGTAATAGCACTAGAACACAAATAGCATCTTCAGCAGCATCTTCGCCTCTGTATTCTCCTCCAATCGCTGAGGAACAAGAGCAGGAAGAGCCAGAAGACTACTTTTCCATCCCACACAGAAGCAGCAGCAACAACTCTCAGCAAGGCTCTCCTGCTCTGTATCTAACTCGGCCGGACGACACGCATATCGACCTGTCTCGCAGATCAAGTGAGAGCTCTACATATGTGACCCCAACTCCCCATGAGTCAGAGAGAAACCTGTTAACGGGAGATTATAGTAGTAATAGTGGCACCAGTCGTCCTCATATGATTAGTAACACTATGGCTGGCATCTTGGACGTGGGCATGTACACATCTGGCGGGCTGGCTGCTGGTGCAACATATACTCGTAGAAGGGCTCAGTTAGAAAATGAACTCTTTGAAAGAGGTGGTGAGGGTGGTGATAATGACGATCCAGAGGCAGACCTGGAACGACGAAGACGTCAGTTACTGGAGAGCCTAAACAGTGAAGCTAGTAGTCGAGCTGGATCTCCTCCAGTGTCGCCTCCAGCAGCTGCCGCAGCTGGTGGTGGTATTGACGATGATATCATCGAGCTGGAAGATCTGGCTAAGAAAAAACAGGCAGAAGCTGCAGAGATTTACGACAAAATCAAGTCTGAGCAGATCGCTAGACAACTGGTTCGATCGCACACCCAGAGGGTCACACCTCACGACGATCGAAATAAACAAGACCTGAAATCCCCAGCTCCAGATGACCCAATGGATGACGAGGTCGAACAGCCCGGGACTACGACACCGCAGCACGAAGATTATGTGCCTCAGGGCCAAGTCAAGCAAGGTGTATTGAGTAGTTTGCTGAAGCTGTATGCCGACCAAGAAGCTGCGGACCAGCAAAGCATCAAAAGCGGCAGCAACCAGGCGACGTTGGTGTCCAGTCCAGAGGTACAATCGCCCTCGGCTTCTATGCCAACCTCTCGTAGAAGCAGTTTTGGTGACTTCACCAGCGGGAGTATCACTCCTCCCGGTGGGAAACGGGTCAAATGGTACAAGCATAAGAAAAACTACTCGTCTCATTCTGTAGGTAACATGATGCTGGGTGCTACTCAAACTCTTGTTGCACCTGGAGTCGGTAATAGCACTACCGGAGACACCAAGGCCGCTTCAATCAGTGGAGATGGTGGTCATGGAACTTCCAGACCGAAATACAACAAGAGGCACAGTGCCTCAAATCTTATCAAGAAGCGCAACAAGGCCGTCCAAAAAGAGAAGCATCGGATCACAGTGCACATTGCTGGGGTGCTTCAGCGGCAGAGATTCATTTTGAGAATTTGTCGAGCGTTGATGATGTATGGTGCTCCTACGCACCGACTAGAAGAGTATCTCAAAATGACATCGAGAGTCTTGGAGATTAACGGGCAGTATTTATACATCCCTGGGTGCATGATTGTGTCGTTTGATGACGCAATGACCCATACCTCTGAAATGCGACTCATTCGGTGCGTCCAAGGACTGAACCTCGACAAACTTCACCAGACACATCAGATCTATAAGGAAGTAGTGCACGATGTGATTGGTGTGGAAGAGGCCTCCAAACGGGTAGAAGATCTGCTTTCTTCCAAGAACTTGTACTCTCAATGGATGTGTGTGTTGTTTTTCGGGCTGGCCTCTGCGTTTGTGACCCCCTGGGCCTTTGGAGGGTACTGGCCGGATATGCCCATTTCGTTTCTGCTTGGTGGAGCTGTCGGAGTGCTCCAAGTTATTGTGGCACCTCGGTCAGATCTTTACAGTAACGTTTTTGAGGTAACTTCTTCTATTGTGGTTTCGTTCTTGGGGAGAGCGATTGGGTCCATCCATCGGCACGACGAGCCTATTTTCTGTTTTGCGGGAATTGCTCAGGGCTCATTGGCCCTGATTCTTCCCGGATATGTTATTTGTAAGTGATTTATTTTGGTTTCCAGTATTATGTCCATTACTAACGTATTCCCCTCTGGTTGGCAGTGTGCGGCTCATTGGAGCTCCAAAGCAAGAACATTGTGTCCGGGTCGGTGAGAATGTTCTATGCCATTATTTATTCTTGTAAGTTGAGTTTCCCTTGTATCATGATCAAGACAGATAAAGCTAACACTAGACAGTATTTCTCGGATTCGGGATCACATTAGGGGCAACAATTTACGGATGGATCGACTCAGCAGCGACGTCGAGAACGACATGTGCAAAGACCATCAGCCCATGGTTCTATTTTCTATTTATTCCAGTATTTGCAGCATTGTAAGTGTCTCCCCGAATCCCTGGCCATTACTAACAGAAAAACAAAAATTAGCATCGCTCAAGTAAACCAGGCCAACATTAGACAGCTCCCTGTCATGGTCTTCATCGCCAGCGCTGGATATGTCGTTACATACTTCACCAAAGTCCATGTTTTGGGATCAGCAGAGTTTGTCAGCGCAATAGGAGCATTTGTGATAGGTATACTGGGTAATCTGTACAGCCGAGTGGGGCATGGACTAGCCTTTGCAGCCATGCTTCCGGCGATCTTCGCCCAAGTGCCCAATGGCGTTGCTAGTCAAGGGAGTTTGGTTCAAGGAATCAGAAATGCTGATATGATTGTATCCAACGGGACCAAGCCTGTGACAACCACCATGCCCAATGGAATGGTAGAGACGATGGCCCCAACTGCCACAGCCAGCACAATAACCAACTCGAATGCCATGAATCTAGGGCTGACGATGGTCCAGGTGTGTATTGGGATCACTGTGGGACTTTTTGTGGCGACATTGTGCATCTATCCGTTTGGAAAGAAGCGAAGCGGGTTGTTTACCTTTTGATGCGGATTATATAGTTATTTTGTTATCGTGTGACAGAGGAACCTTGAGCTAGAGCCAGATTAGACAGTAAACACTAACTGCATGCATCTGTGAGATTCTCCAGGGATTTTTTTTTTTTATTACTTATTCATTTATTTACTTATTTTTTTTTTTTTTTTTTTTTTCGCCCTGCTAATTATCCTCGTCCCATATTTGCTCCATAATACCACATTGCATTAATTCAACATATATAACAAGAAACCAGGAGCTATAGTCGTTTCTTAGGGCCCTTTGGCGCATTGTTCCACATATGCGTTCTGAATTTGGCCCAGAATAGACACACGGGCGGATGGACGCACGGTTGGAAAAAGCCCAATTAGTAGTTGGCTTGAAGTGTGCAAAGATACAATTATCGGTCAATGCTATTACATTTATATGTGTGTAGCCAATGCCACAGACCGTTACTATCGTAACTGAGGTCTCACAATTTTTTTCCTAGTGGTTGGTAGTAATAGGCATGAGCTACAGCTGCCTATCCAAGCATAGCGTTGGCCTGGCCCACACCTGAGTCCCATGGAAACGATGCACCAAAAAGTAAAACCTCCAACTAATATCACGTCCACCGCAATCGTTTCTCGGGATACATGCTACAAGTCTCTGCCACTTGAAAGGTGGGTGGGTTAGTCGGTCTCAATTGAGCTAGTTTTAGAATTTTTTCGAACAGGACAAATTTTTCTCTTCTCTTTTATTTACCTTTCTGTTCATTGATCTTTCATTGAGTAAAAGTTGAAATTTTTTTTCAAGAACTTCAAAAGCTTCTCTTTGATCATCACTGTCCAAGTCATTCCTTTCTTTTTTCTCTATTTTATTTTTTTGCCGAATAACCTCAATTCAGTGCTGCTAGTGTTCTCCAATTTAGTACCGCATCTGCCTTCATTTAGTACTGCCAGGTTCATTTAGTACTGCTGCTAGGTTGATCAAGTCGGCCGGGTTCTCCTACAGCCTTAAGTCTCCCGCGCGATTTTACTTTTTTTTTTTTTTTCTACTCTAAGACATATTTGTGTGAGATCCAAAGCGAAAGCAGCTAGCTCGAGGCCAGAGATCCTCAAAAATTGAAACCATTCATTCCAACATTCCTTTCTTGCTCGCCTTTTAGTGTGTTGAGACATAAGAACAATCATTCTTTGTTTGAGGTTCTTGTTAAAGACTTGAACTTCTTCTTCTTCTTCTTCTTCTTGATATCTGCATTCACTCATTTATTCATTCGTCCATTCATTTTGTACTTGTATCAGCATCTTCTCCTTCCTTTTGGTTATTTATAAGTCGTCAACGCTCTTTTCGAAATGCCTAGGTACGTTCACTTGTCTAAAATACCATGTAGATACAAGCTTGTCATCCAAGATATGATATAGAAACTAACTATCTAGATCTAAAAAATCTGCTGGAAGCTCTTCCACTGGTGGTTCTGCAAACAGGACTAACAAAAGGTCCTCTAGGGCTCCCCCATCGAAGATTGCTAAAAGCACTCGAACTCCAAGGCATCACCACAAGACCACAGCAGGGCCTTTTCAAATTAGGTCTCCACTTTCTTCTGCTGCATCTACTCCATCTCTAACCATGTCCTCTTCACCAATGTTTGAGTATTCATCGCCACAGCCTAACTCATATGGATTCGTCACTCATTACCAAAGTGGCCACAACGAGTTCTCTCCACTGGCAACTAAAAGCCTAGCTCCACACAGCTTAGAACTAAAATCTACCTATACTGGGGGGTTCTACACTAGTGGTCAGCACCACCACTATTACAATAACACTTTTGCATCGTCTTCCACCTCCTCATCACCAACATGTTCAGCTTCTCCATCACCTTCTCCATCTAACGCATCGTCCTCAGTAATGTTCGCATCCGCTGGCGGCTCTTCCAGAAAGAAGTTGGCTGACCCTTTTGAAGAAGACGCCAGCTTTTGCAAGTCAGTTAACATTTCTGCATTCACACCCCGAAAAAGGGCTAAGCTTTCGAACGTCAGTTTGATTGTTAAGGATGGTCGAGCTACTACTGCTATCGATGAACGGCCTGATAATTCTGATTCGGAAGACGAGTCAGAGACTGTTCAAGAACAGGATGATGCATTGAGTGCCTTCCAGAGAGCAATTTCTGGCACTTCTCAGTCAACTATTTCGTGGAAGGCAAGTACCGAGGACTTTTATCACAATTCGCGGTACTCCAACTCATTGTGTCCACAGACTCCTAGTCGGCTGGACACTATTTTTGCAGCCACACCAAAGAAGTCTACCATTCTTCCAATCATGTTTGACACGCCAAGTAGAATTAATGCTGAGGCCTTTGAAGACTCTTCGTTTATGAACACCTATGGGATGATTTCTTTCTAAATGAAGCTCACGTGTGTTTTTAACAGCCGGCGATAGAGCCTCTACACTCTCGCGATCAGGGAGAGGCTACCAAAAACAAAAAAAAAAAAGACATTAATAATAACATCATGGCCTCAAGCTAAAAAAAAAAAAAAAAAAAAAAAAAAAAAAAAAAAAAAAAAAAAAAAAAAAAAAAAAAAGACATATATATTAATAATAACACCAAGGCCTCAAGCTCTATATTCTAATCTTTTGTACTACTATTCTTCTATTCCATCGTTTGTAGAACTACTTAAACTCAATATCATCGTATTTAGCGTTTTCCCATGCTATCTCCATCTTGAAACTAAGCTGCTATATCCGTGCCTTGTGTCCCGGCGTGCCTAATTGGCACTGTGTCAATGTCGATCAATTTTGGTGTCGCCTTAGAATATGCAAATGGATCATTGTTCCGCATGCAGACTGGTCTTGAAAGCCCACCGGCGGTGGGCTCATTCCCGTCCGTGCATTCTCGGTGGTTGCCCAGATCGCAGCGAGCAAGGGTGCGAGGTTCCTGTTAATGGTATAGGCTAATTTATGTCAAGCGAGTGATATATAACTGTAATTTACACCGTGATTAGCCGGTCCTTTTTTTTATGTATTCTGCTCGGACTCCATTTAGACCAACTGTCCTTGTCTTTTGTCGAAGCAGGAAACGATTTGCTTGGCTGGCAGGCTGACCAGAACTGTAGATTATCTAAGCTGCCTCGGGACTCTACCTAAATTATTATTATATTATATTGCTCTAAAGGCTTTTTATCAATGGTGACTAACATATGTACTTTGGTGGACCCCTATTTGCTACTACCAGGCTTTAATCGACCTCAACGGCGTTAAGGATAGGGCCCTCACCTATCTGAACCCTGCCACTGATCAAATCTCGACAACGTTGGAATCTAGTGGTTAGGGTCCACCGTTTTGTTTCAGTATGCTTAGAGAGGTGTCGATGATACGACCTGTCAACCAGCTTTTGGCACAACAACTGAAACACCAGATGCTATGTATTTCTGCAGGCTTCTTGTCGAATCTATACGGGGATTGTTCTCAGATCTAGGTGGGTTTACATGAAGCTGCACACAGGCTGCGCACGATGCTGGCCGTTCTCTCCGCCTTAGAAGAAAGCTGTACCATCACGATCACTTATTCCAAATATTCTCTGCAGAATAAAAAAGTTAAAAGTATTATCATGGCTGCATAATTTTTTTTTTTTTTTTCAAAAAAAGGACAAGTATCACGTAAGATCTTACGTCAACTAGTTACCTGAGCATTACAATGGAGAAGATCTTCAATTAGGTGCAGATAGCTAACAATATGCTCAGCTAAAACCAAAAGCATGCACAACCGGAGAGCACAAGATTGTTTGTTGGCTGTACAGAAACCTAATGCATTGGATGTGAGACCGATCTGTAAGTCGGTCGCTCCTGTATGCATGTCGCGTACGGGGTGTGAAAATCCTGACAGACCTGCCTATGTTTATTATTTCTAGTAAGAGAAGGAATAATATTATTATTCCTTATGATGTATCAGAATAAAGCATTACATAGTGCTATATAATATACCAGGGATAGAATAATTATTTCAAGGACCGTCACTAGTAGTGGGCTATTCGGCTTCTTGCCTGGGTCCCATTGTTTTCCGAGTGGCATATCCCACACACCGTCCGAAGGCGGTCAAGTTTATAGCCTTTCAAAAGACGGGTAATTGAAGGTAATATTCTAGGAGCAGATTTCTCGACCAAAGTCCATTGCTGGTTGATAAATCATATTCTCGAGGATTCGATGCGTAGCACAGATGGAAGTTATTATTTCAAAACGAAAACACCTACTAGCAAGCTATCAATTACATCTTCAGGTGAAATGTGCTATTGGATTGGCTCAAAAGAAATGACCCACTCATAACAATTGATACCACCGCACACATTTGACCAAAAAAAGAGCAACCACAATTGGCGCACACATCTCGAAACTTACCCACTTCGAACAATAGAGCAAGATGCGCTGCCCCAAAAAATCTCCTCTCCCCTCCCTGGTTTCAGCAGATCCCCTTTTTTTCATGCATGGGACTTCTTTCTTCTCTGCACGGTTCCTGTCTGTAGCTGCATGTAAGGTCTGCGGCTTTCGAGAATGCCGATCTGTTGATGCGGCTTAGGCTACGCGTGATAGGTTAATTAAGTCGCGTCGCGGGGGCGACCGCGACGACCTGAAGGGATTTCTTTTTTGAGAATTGCGATCAGCCGCATCAGAGCAAAATTTAATCAGCACTTTCTGGGAACGAATTTTAACACTGGCCCTATTTTGCACTTGTGATTGAGCTCAGTTATCAGTAGATCCAGAAAGGGGTCTATCGAAATATACTGCGCCCATGTATGACTCTCGAAAAAAAAAAAAAAAAAAAAAAAAATTCGAGTGCTAAAACGCACGTGCCCTCTCCTCTTTTGCTAGGCTCATTAACTGAGGTGCCTGACAGGTCGAGTTGCTACGCAGTGATGATCAAGTATAGTCCAGTTCCAATATAAAAGACTGCTGTATACGATTAGCTTCTCCTCGGTAGGTACCAATTCCGCACAAAAAGTAGCAACAACACGATCTGCAGATCTTGCATATGTCATTCGAATAATCCGATTTGTCACCGCAGTAACAATGCAATCCTGCAACACATTGCTTAGTGGTCGACTCTTAATTCCCGGTCTATTGTGCAGAAACCCGGTGTCAGGTGAACAATAGAGCGTTGAACGCACGCCGTTCCCCTATTCGGCAATGCTGGATCAGGTATTTGAGGCACAAACTTGAACGTGCCCGGGAAACTTGTGCTTTTTTGGTGCAAAAAATAGTTGGCTTCCATTGCCCCACTGGGTTGAATGAATCGAAAATGATTGAGGGCTGAAATCAGAATTTCACAATGGCTAAGAGTATCGCCTAGCCTTTTATCCTTATTTTGGGAATATTCTCGGAAACTAGCCTTGCTTTTTATCTTTCTTTTGTTTTTATACTACACCCCAATTTGCAAGTTGGAATAACCACCTGAAGGTATAAAAAATTGCATAGACTCAGAAAGCTGGTTTTGCAGATCGTAGATTGTGTAACCGAGTCTTAACCTTAATCATCGAATTTTCATCTCTCTTTGACATTGTTCCAAATAGGGGGTCTCTTTAGGAGTTCAGAGTCTCATTAGGCTAAATGTATTAATGCGAGACTCCAACACGGGCTAGAATCACAACGGAGCCAGTTCGCTCCACTACTCAGGTTCAGGGGTCGGCCAAGATTTTTTTTTTTCCCCTAGAAAAAACCGGCTCCGACAATACATAAGCACCTCGTACCGGCTTGCCTGTTGGGTCGGCCAGTAATGAGAGTCCTTTTATGGGGCCATATAACCGCATAATCTCAAAATGCAGCAGCATATTTTTTTTTCCCCCTCTGATCTATGACAATTATTATCAGTGCATAGGTTTCGTCCATTCGGGTAACTCTAGAGGGGTGTATATGTACGCATATACAGCAAGACGATTCTGTGCTACTAGCCACTTGCTGGGTAGCCTCTTCGAGATCGCTTCTCTATGATTTCAAGTCTCTGTTTAAATGGCGTCATATGCGTCATGTCCTTATGATCGCCCTCGATATTGAGGAGAAAATCTTTTAGGCGTTGGATCATCTGCCCCATTTCATTATTATTGCTAATACTATTATTGAATGCTGAGTCTATAATGTATTCTCAATTATTCCAGATTTCTAGAATATCGGCTCCTTCTGGATCACAGTATGCACACATATGTTTCTAACGCAAAAAGTGCGACTTTCGATGCTTCTTTTATCCAGCATACCTCGGCTCACCGTTCGAGGGTTCTTTGAGCTTTCGAGCTTGAGCTGCAGCTCTTGCTGATAAGTGTGTCAATGCTCTGTGGCCATATACACTTTACGAGTGGACTCATTTGCTCAGCAGAACTTATGTACCATGCGACTAGGACAGGACACATTGCTCCATAGGTTGATAAAATTGTGCCTGCAAGTTCATTGCTACACTCAATTGCCCTACTTCTTACCAAAGCAGAGATTCCAGGTGGATTACTGAGCCCCGCTCAACCGCTTTGGTTACCGACGGACTTATTTCAGCCACTGAAATCCAAGATGTCTAATGAACAGTCACCTATTACGAATTAGTGCAGCGGCTGAGAATTAAAAGCTAAAGCTCCAGTCGCAATAAGCACACTGGCAGAATAACAGTGTTTTAGATTTTCACAATATACGAGATCAGTCGTTATTCCAGTGGCATCACGATATGAAGCTCTGGTTGTGGGACAGTCTGTACCAGCGAATACTATGCTTCCTTCGCAAAAGCCAATATGTTTCTGACCAAGCGAGTATAAGTCAAAGTATCCTCATCACCGAGAAGCTCGTATTCGAGGTTGGTTGGCATGGTTAGCCGCATGTCCTCGATGAACGGTGATGAGTAAATTCGAGGCGCGCTTCGCCTTGATGGTACGGCTAACTCTTTAATACCTTCCCCTCTTTAAACTTTGACTCTATTAGTTCATCGAATCTCCCGTTAGGTAATACATGTATATATAATCGACAAAACATCATAGAAGGAAAAGAATATATATCCAGCAAACAAATTATAACACTGTACTCATATATACACGCAGAGAGTAAAAGGATCCTAAACTCCGCGGTGTATCGATAAACAGTGCAAGGACTAAAGAGTTATCACAAACTCGATAGATACAGATCTGTGCTGATCCCAACCAAGTCTGATGTCACTTTCAACACTATGCAATTTGCCATTAGAGCTATTCGATTTCATAGTCGGGGACTTGGAGCTGAATGCTCTCAAGAGGTTCCGCTTATCATGCAAATTGGCAAATCAAAGGGCCAACAAGATCATGTGGAGCACAATTCATATTGATTTCAGTGGTCTCAAATATCATGAAAAAGCAATAAGCCAGTTGCCTTTCACAAGAATCGACCATTCTTGGATACTCCAGGGTGGAGATAGCCCCTTCGCTCTGCACCAGCGATTCTACCAACCGTGTATATACATCACAGGCGACCGGATCGCGGACTTTGCTGACGACTTGATCAGTGGAGATCTAAATTCAGTACTATCCAATGTGAACGAGCTGTCGATTGACATACCAGTAGCTGATGAGAACGATCAGAATGAACATACCCAGCCACTGATCAACCAGCTGATTGGACTGGTGGTAGAGCAAGCGGTGCGAGTGAAGAAAATCGACATGTATCTACACTGTAATACAGCCTCTGAGGTGAACCTTGCTCCAGTGAGCAGTCTGTTTTTTGCATACCCTCATGCAGTGAAAAACCTGCAGCTAACTGGGAATGAGATTCCTACAAACTTCTACAAACTTATATTGAATTGCCAGAACGTTAATTCAATTGTTATCGGCACATGGGGGGCTGATGTAAACTATCAATCCATCGTCAGAAGCTGCTTTGGGCATAGCGGGATGCCTAAGCTACCACAGAGCATCCAGCTATTTGAGCTGGAAACACGGTTCTGGCCCATGTCGTTCACCTTAGCGAGCAGCCAAGCAGTGCAGCAGCGGATGAAGATGTTTCTGTCAAATGCTCCTGGCTTGAAAGTTTTGTCCATGCCTCGTTTCAGTGAAGAAAGTATAAAGCTTATCACGGGGTACGAATGGATGCCCCCGAGTGTAGAAACGTTGGATTGGCACAATGATGAGATCCCGCCCGGGGACTTGTCGCAGTTGACAGACCTAAGGTTAGCCCAATGCAATCTTGGGATCTGTCAGGTTCATTTACCAAACCTAAAAAAACTGAGGGTTGGCTCTGTTCAAGATGTCGAGGCGTTCCGCTCCATAGTCCAGAGCTCGAATAAGCTTAACTGCCTAGATATTCACTTGCCGAGCTGGGAGCTGGGGAAATGGAAGGGCATCCTGGATTGCATTTGCGAGGATGCTCAAGAGTTAAAAACACTGATATTGGATGCTAGAGTTAATGATCTTGCGTTGGAAGAGATGCATGATACGTTCGACAATTTCTTACACCGCCAAGGAGAACCCCGCAACAATAACTTCGATGCAGATATCACAGTTGCTGGCAGAAATAATGAGCACAAAAGGACTATTCCTAGTCTTCGAAAGCTATACGTACACTGCAATGGATCGTTGGATCAGAGTCTCAAACGATTTTTGGACACATTGCTTCTTGTGTTTCCTCACCTGGAATTGCTGTTGTATGCTCCAGCAACTTTTGGACCATCGATTTATCCTGTGACGCATTATTCACAAACGTGCTTCAGGTTTCAGGGCTAGCTGATATCTGAGATCCGAGATTCATGAAACTTTAATGAAACCGGCAAAAGGTGCACCTAGAAGAAGTCATCGAGACATTAAAACAGGCTAAACCTCAAGACATTATGAACGATTTAACGTCCCTCCTAATTATTAATATCATTGTCCGTTTTTCCAGTACCATATAATCATAATAATCTTCTTCTCTCAGTACCGCAACCGCGTTGGTACCCACATCAATCATCCATCGATACTCACTCACTATGAGTAACCGATCACGTGACCTCAACGGCGGGGAGACATTTCTCAACGATGATTCCCAGAAAATTTCACATCTTCTCATTCACATATCATCGCAAATATCACAATAGTATGAGCGATATAGCCTCAAAGCCACCTAGTACACCAGATCTGGAACCTGATAACTCAGGTTCGGACTCGGAACAAGGCTATGAGTCGGACGAGTACGCTCACCTTGATCTGGCAGATGCCCTAAAACAAGAAATCGAAGATGGTGTTTATACATGCCTCATCTGCACTGGAGAAATCGATTCTCATTCAAAAATCTGGAGCTGTGATGTATGCTACAGAGTTTACGACCTAGATTGTGTAAAGGGCTGGTCAGATAGAGCATTGAAGAAAGAAAAATCTCAGACGTGGAAATGCCCCTCGTGCAACACCGAGAAATTCGAACCTGTAACAACATACAAATGCTGGTGTGGGAAGATGACAGATCCACCATATAATGGACTGGTCCCCCATTCTTGTGGCCAAACGTGCAGCGTAAAACTAGGATGTGTCCACGGCTGCTCTCTCATGTGCCATCCGGGTCCGCATGCTGATTGTACAGCCATTGGACCAGCGCTGAAATGTGATTGCGGCAATCACAAAAAACAGTTGCCGTGCATTATTAGCCCGTACGATGGGTGGAACTGCGGTGATACGTGTGGTGAAATGCTACCCTGTGGTGATCATAAATGTAAGAAGAATTGTCACGGTGGTTTGTGTGGTGGATGTCCCGAACTAGTTAGTTCCACATGCTTTTGCGGCAAAGTGACAAAAGACATTGCTTGCTCGGACAGGCATGGAGCATGGAGCGAGGTGAAAGAAGCAGAGACATCCAATACTAAGAAATCCAAATGGATTGGATACTTCTCGTGCGAGTCAATATGCGACGAAACGTTCGACTGTGGGGTACACAAATGCGATATGCTCTGTCATTCTAGACAGACAGATGATCACAAATGCCCCAAGAGCCCTATAGCGAACGAAAAGTGCCCCTGTGGTAATACTCTGGTGAAAGAAGTTTTGGGCCATGAGAGGACATCTTGCGAGGAAGAGATTCCAGTGTGCTCCAAACCCTGCCGGAAAACCATGAAATGTGGTCACGAATGCATGTCTTATTGCCACAATGGAGAATGTCCTCCATGTAGACGGATCCTCCCAGTGAAATGTGCTTGTGGGTCTCAGCTGTATGATTCTCCGTGTGCATTCATACAGAGCCAAAACAAGCCCAGATGCAAGAAAAGATGCACCGCAATGATGCACTGTAGACGACATCGATGTGACCAGATTTGTTGCGAATATGAGTCCAAGGCTCTGGAAAGAGAAAGGGCAAGAAAGAAAAAGCTACGTGGGAACTCCACCGCATCGTCAATTGATGATCAGAACATAGAGCAAGTGCACCAATGTCAGGAAGTGTGCAATAAAGTGCTGAACTGTGGAAAGCATCGGTGTATAATGACTTGCCATACGGGCTCATGTCGACCATGTATTGAATCTTCGCCAAATGACTATCATTGCCCTTGCGGCATGACCGTTATCCAAGCCCCAATTCGGTGCGGCTCAATGATCCCCAAGTGTAAGCATCCTTGCACCAGGCCCCCTCCGTGTGGGAAACACCCACCAGTGGAGCATACTTGCCATGGGGATGATGAAGAATGTCCAAAATGTCCTTATACTGTAGAGAAGCGGTGTGTGTGCGAACGGAATGTTGTCAAGGGAGTGCAATGCTACAGAGAAGAGGTTTCGTGCGGCAAGATGTGCGGCGAACTATTGGAGTGTGGACATAAATGCCAGAAAGTGTGCCATAAACAGGGCTACTGCGAGACTAAATGCCAGAGTGCATGTGGAGCAGAGTTGCCTTGTGGTCACAGACACAAGGCCAGGTGCCATTACGACGACCCTTGTGGTGAAGTGAAGCCCGGATGCAATGAGATGGTCACCTTAAAGTGCAATTGCGGCAATCTTTCTCGAGTCGAGAAGTGCAAACAGATTCCTATTGGAAAGTTGGAATGTGATGACAGCTGTGCCATTGCTGAGCGGAATAGAAAGCTTGCTGAGGCGCTAAACATCGATGTGGATGCCAATAAGACCCACGAATACAATCCAGATTTGCTGGATATCTATCACTCTGAGCCACAATGGGGCGATGGAATTGAGGAGCAGTTGATTCAATTTGTGAACGACTACAAAAAGGAGGGCTCTTCGGCCAAGAAGGTGTTGAAGTTCCCTGCTATGCGAAGCAAACGAAGGATGTTTATTCATATTCTGTGCGAAGAGTTCAAGTTGACGTCGATGGCGCAGGATCCTGAACCGAACCGAAGTGTGGTGGTCTCGGGTCCTGAGAAGGCTGAGATTCCTGCAGCTCGATTGAAGAAGTACTATAATCCGTGGTAGTTAATGGATGGCTTTACAAGGGCGTAAATTTATTTTGTAATGTATTTATAGATTTTCCTAGATTATACCCAAATACATATATATGTATGTGGTCATGTTAGTAAGAAAGGTCATTATAAGGTTCTTGCCTAAGTTTCAGTCGGACCTAGAACTGACATGGGTTTTCTTATATCATACCCAAATATACATATATTTTCACTTAATACAAATGGCCTTTATAAGGTTCTTTCCCAAGCATTACTCAGACCTAGAACTGATCTAATCTGATAATCGGTCGGTCGACCCCGGTACTAGAGCCGGTTTTTTCCATTCGTTACCTGACTCATTTTTTCACAACACTAAAAAAAAAAAAAAAAAAAAAAAATCAAACCTCAAACCTCAAATTCTCAACAGATTATAGCTACATTACCGAAATGCTTCGAAATTCATTCCGTTCTTTCAGCACGAGCAGTGCATTGAGCAAGACTCTCAAGATCGGTCTCATCCCAGGTGACGGGATTGGACGAGAAGTCATTCCTGCCGGAAAGCAGGTCCTCGAGGCCCTACCAAAAGAAGACGGATTGGACTTTGAATTCGTCAACTTGGATGCTGGCTTCGAGCTTTTCCAAAAGACCGGCGAGGCATTGCCCCAAAAAACCGTTGATGTTCTCAAGGGTGAATGCGATGGTGCTCTGTTTGGTGCTGTCAGCTCCCCTAGCACTAAGGTTGCTGGTTATTCTTCTCCAATTGTCGCACTGCGAAAGAAGATGGGTCTCTATGCCAACGTGAGACCAGTCAAAACTGTCGAAGGTGCCTCCAAGCCTACTGACATGGTGATCGTACGTGAGAACACCGAGGATCTGTACATCAAGGAAGAGAAGATCTACGATAGCCCAGATGGCAAGGGTCAGGTCGCCGAGGCCATCAAGAGAATCTCTCAGTTTGCTAGTGAGCGAATTGGTAAGATGGCTTTCCAAATCGCTCTGCAGCGACAGAACGCTCGAGAACTGGATCCTTCTTTGGCCTCTATCCACAAATCGCCTTTGGTTACCATCACACACAAGTCCAATGTGTTGAGTGTAAGTGATGGGCTGTTCCGAGAGACTATTAAGCAGGCATATGACGCTAAACAATGGCCAGGCGTAGCAATTAACGAGCAGATTGTTGATTCAATGGTATACAGAATGTTCCGAGAACCAGAGATCTTTGACGTTGTAGTTGCTCCAAATCTCTATGGGGATATTTTGTCCGACGGGGCTGCTGCTTTAGTCGGTTCTCTTGGAGTTGTACCATCTGCCAATGTTGGAGATGAGTTTGTGATCGGTGAACCGTGCCATGGATCTGCTCCAGATATTGAGGGCAAAGGGATTTCCAACCCTGTGGCCACAATTCGGTCTACCGCTTTGATGTTGGACTTTATGGGTCACACCCAGGCTGCTGTGCGAATCAACAAGGCCGTTGATGCCAACCTGGCTGAGAATAAGGTCACTACTCCGGATTTGGGTGGATCTTCTTCCACTACCGAGGTTATCGCTGACATTGTCAGAAGATTTTAGGTGTGTGTAATCTCTATCAGCTGTAATATACTCGTACTCGTTATGCTTTACGTAACAGAAACCCGCACAGTGAATTGTTTTCCCGCTTTGTAGAAAAGCTTGGACCGAAGACTAAACTAGAAAATGTGACAAAAGTCTGTCTAGGAGATATGATTTGCCGTTTCTTTGTAAGCATGGCAAATATCGTTAAAATGCTTTTTGCAGTATGTATACTAATATCTACAAATACTCTACGTATTTCTCAACAAAAACACATATTGAAATGCACCATGATTGCCACCCAAAAATATCTATTGAACTGCTCGAGATCCTCAATAGAACAGCTTCGCTTTCTTCAAAAAAGTATATTCAATAGCTCCGTATTCCTTGGTGGCAGTACCAAAACTCCGATCCCAAAGCTTTTCTTCTTCGTCGTCGGTCACCCATAGTCCTTCCTCTTGACTCCCACTTCTTACCCAAACTCCGGCGATGAGTTCCACGGACGATCCAAACCTGGATCGTTTAGAGCAAGACCTAAAAGAGCACATGGAAAACCAGCAGACGGTAGGCTCACGGGATACCCCGATTCTTCTGGAGTCAGAGGACGAAGACCAGGTCGAGGAAAACGATACCAGCGATGCCTATGGTTCCCGAGAGGATCAGCAGGGCGGCGGAGATAGTGACATCGAGATAATCGATATGGATGGGCAACTAAAGCATCAAATAGTGTATGATGAGGACATGGACTCAGACGAGGTTGAAGAGATCATGATGGAGTCGCAGCCCAATGATCTGGAGCAGCGAAAGGGATTTTCTGGGTTCACATGCCCGGTTTGTATGGACACACCAAAGAAAACAATCGTCACTCCGTGTGGACACATGTACTGCTCTGACTGTGGGCTAAGGGCACTTTCATCGACAGTGAGAGCTACTGAACGGAAGGGTGAATGCAGTATATGCCGACGGAAGATTGATTATAAGCAGCTCACATTTCTGGAAATGAAGCTAGCAGGGTGATTAGTTACGCAGTGACTATTTGTTTCTCTAAAGACTATGATACATATAGCTGTGATTTTGGACTCTGGTGGCGATCGGCATGTTATTCTCTTTATTAAGCATGGTACTAGTCCAATATTACCAATCGGAATGTCATGGTTCAACGACCACTCAAAACGTTTTGGTTCAAGATGATGGCCGCTCAAAGCATGCCGCAAAGAAGCCAATACCACCATCAACCTTAGGCATAGCTCTAACGCATGCTTCAGCCTGCTGGGAATCCAATCCCTCAATCGCATTGCCTCTTCTGTGCCACTCCGGCAGCACTTTGGCCCGTGAACGGAGCCTCCAGCCTCTGTTCTTCACCTCAGAGTCTTGAAGCAATCTCAGCACAACTTCTTCGTTCTCTTCGTTGTGGATAGAACACGTACTATATACGACACACTGAGCATTTGGAAATGAGAGGGCGTGGCGAACAATTTTATACTGGAACTCGGCTAGTTTGTGCAATCTGTACTTGTCAGCTTGCTGGTCTGATTCTTCTTCCTGCTGTTCTTCAAAGCCACGCCCGAAGATACCAGAACCCGAGCACGACGGGTCCACCAAAAGACCTGAAACTTCCGGGAAAGTGGAAGGATCACTAGCTGTGAAGTCCTGAACCTGAATAGATACACATTTGTCCGCTCCTGCGGTGGAGATCATTTTCCGAAGAGTCCCAGCTCTTCTGGTGTCCCGTTCAAAAGCTGTAACAGAATTGGGCTTGCCGCTAACATGAGCAGCTAGATGCGACGTTTTATTTCCCGGAGCAGAACAAGCATCTATAAGTACATCGCCAGGCTTGGGGCTCAAAATTTCGGCCGGGAAGCAAGAGGCTCTGTCCTGGATGATTATCTGCCCGGATCTGTACAGTGGAGAAGAGGTAATTGGTTCTGTAGGATGTATACCGTAGAGATTGGCCACATGTGTGTCCTTGTAGATCATCCCCTTGGATGTTAGTTCATCAATGCTTTTCACCTCTGTCTTATTTTGCATGAGTTTGGCCTGCACGGCTTCAACATGTGGAGATTTGATTGTATTGATCCGGATCCATCTGATCGGGGTCTCATCTCCGTCGTATTTTTTTTCTGCAAGCTGTTCCAGCGACTGGACCTTGTGTTTGATCTTATATTTGACTAGCTCAGCTTTTAGTCTGGTCTTGTGTCGTAGCACAGCGTCCTTCAGAGGGCTTTTTCCACAGTTGATCCGCCCGGTCTTGCTGACTAGCAAATCGTAAACCATTAGCATAGCAAGGTCGAGAGTGAAGCCCTTGGTTTTGGATTCTTGTTTCATCATTCCTGAGGCCTTGATTACTTGTTTCAAGAGGTCTTTGTATCGCAGGGTGTTGGTTACTAGCACCACTACTTGGCGGGGATCAGCCTTTTTTTGGCCCTTATTCTTGGGTTCGTATGCAGTATAGATTGAGTTCTTGAGAGAGCCGGACTTTGAACCTGCCAGGAAGGGGGAGGCTTCAGTGTACAGCATGGTGATGTAAGTACTTTGAAGTGGTTGATCCGATAAGATTTGTGATTTTTTAGTGATTTTTTTTTTTTTTTTTTTTTTTTTTTTGGTATTTGTGCGCACACACACTGAAAGCCGATCATTGTACGCAGATCCCCCGAAGAATGATCCTTAAACGCAATAGATCGTTTATGCCAGGGGCTTTAATAGACTTTTGGAAATAAATCTGTTCCTGAAAGATTTTGCTGGATTTTTTTTCGCGATAGGTTCTCATCTAACAGGGGCTTTTGCAGAATTATTCCAAAGATGTGTCCCTGAAGTAGCTTTTTGATCGGTGGAGTACCCCATGCTTCCTGAGGCTAATAATAGCAACAATCAACAGATACAGGATTGAATAATATCAGTTCCTACCAACTGGAAACTTGGCTTTTAACACATTCTCTAGTTAACTCAACTGGTAAATGCCTGCATTGTGTGAGGCGAAGCAGTCCCAGGACCCACAAAATGAGCCGCACGTCGCGAAATTCAAAACATACGCGAAATAGTAAACAACTTTTACCACGCGGGTGGATCGAAGTTTGAATGAGCCAAGGTAGATCAACAGGAGACGACTCAGTATAGTGCTAGGGAAACTCAAAATAGCGGGAGGGAATCAAAATAAAGAGCAAAAATAGAAGTGCATAGGAGTGATACTAAGCGGACAATGGATGCTATTATAGAAGTATGCTAAGGAGTGAGTGCATGACAATGAAAACATTAATTTATTAAGATGTGCATGGTAAATACAATAAAAACAATAATAATAAAAAAAATTAAAAAAGATCTAGGTGTTCTATAGTGTACAACAGAGTACCACTAAGGTACTCAACCCTAGCAGGAAGGGCTGCGAATATGTAGATGCTTTTGATGCAGAATTAGATGTGCTTTGTGAATTAGAGGAAGATGAAGATGCGCCGCTTGAAGCCGATGAAGAAGACGAAGAGCTTTTGTCTGAGTTAGTGTCATTCGGTTTCTTATGCCCATCGTGTGCGGAGGACGTCGAAGTAGACTTGGCCCCCGAAGAAGTTTCTGTGCCATTACCAGCAGTCATAGTAGACGAAGACTGGCCACTGGCGACAGTAGAGTTTTGAGATGCAGCCATACTGCTGCTCATTGTAGTCGCTCTGAAAGTATCCTTTGGAGTTGTCTCGGTAGGGCCAGAGGTCTTCTTTGCAAACCCAACCCGCTGCTTCTCAACATCGAAGACCGAATAAACGTTTTTCAGAAAAACATCTCCGACTAGCCATTGGTTGTCAGAGTTGCCATCAATCTTCAACCCACGCACAAGAGTAGAGCACATGTCCTTATTATCGTTTACCGGACCAGAAATGTAATCCTCAGCCGGGACTTCCCACTTTTTACCGTCAAACTCGAACGTCAAAGTGGCATCTGAGTCGCAAGGCACGACATAATTGCCATCGCTATCACCTTTAGCTCCCTTGAAATAGCTATGGAACTTTTCCGCGTCGCCAGGTGGGATTGTGAGAAGAGTGCTTCCGGTATCAATGATAGCATTTCGCTTACCACCGAAGTCCATTTTCAAATTTCCATGATAGGAGTTGTCGATTGGGACAATCCACAAAAGAGAGTTGCTATCAATGACATCGACCCAATGGATATCTCCAGTATACTTGGACTTGTCTGTGCCGCCAAAAGTTATACTTCCCTCATCTTTGGGGTCAGCCGAACGGCCAAGATTGACTCCAAACACTTTTTCTTCAATCATGTCTTGCTTTTTCAGAGATTCCAGGATCCCTGGGTTTTTGTTCGAGTCTTTATCCTTTGCAGAAAGACCTAAGATTCCATCAATCGGGAAAGTTTGGAAGATATCCCCAGCTTCATTAGCAACACCAAAGTCTAGCTTGGTGTCGAATCCAGCAAACTGCACTTGATCATTGAAAAACACCCCCTTCATATCGCCAGAGGTATATTTAATATCGAATTCGTTCCCTACAGGCTTGGAGGTTTTACTTTTCGAAGAATCGTACCGCTCGTGGGAGGTGCATGCATCTGCTGTGCAATTGGCTCCGTACACCCAAGTATAATACGAGCCGGTATCTACTACTAAGGAGAAATTTTGTCCACTGGATCCAATTGACATGTCGAGGAAGTATGCAATGTCATGACCATCTTGGTTTACTTTATCGGTAGCTTGTTGCTGATCGTTGTTTTTGTCATTTTTTTGTACAGCTTTGATGCCCGAGTCTGCAGCTAGTGACATCATGGTGCTTGTATCTCCCCCTCTTCGTATCGAGGCTAGCGACGAGGTGCCGATGTGAGAGCTGTGAAGCCGTTTTGTGATGACAGCTTGTGTCGATGCAGTGAGTA
>JAJLUM010000102.1:38274-52483 GCA_030564265.1 Blastobotrys attinorum
CGGTACTATTTATCAACAAGGAAAAAAAAAAAAAAAGAGCTAAAAAAAGACGTTGAACTAATGCTATTAAACCTCTCTATCTCTCTCTCTCAAAATTGATAACTTGTTCAACTATATCAAAAATAAAAAGAATAACAAAAGTTTAATGAAAGAGACGTATGTGTCAAGAGAAACAAAATTGTGTAAAACAACAAAAGCTAATTCAACACGGAAATTTGGTTCTTTTTATGGATGTGAACCACCAAATCTTTTCCTCTCATGCAGATCCAACTAAGAAGGAAAGGGGCAAGCTGCTCATTCGATTCGCACCTCTCCTGCTCTTTTTTTTACTTTTATGCAACACCGGTGTTTGTTATTGGTGGCTGGAGCCCGAGGACTCCCAGATTAGCGGGACCTGCACCTCAAGCCTTGTTTCGGAGAGACGGGTTAGATCCAGCCCCTGGGGCGAAAGTGCCTAATTGGGAAGGCTCGAAATGTCAACGTCGAAGGAGAAAGGGCAGCTAGTGAGTCTATTGTTAGTCTCCTACGTTGTTGGTATGTTTTCAATAATGCCCTAGATTCTTGCTTAGGGCGATGGTAAGCAGTACTAGAGTAGGGGTAATGCATCATAGAATACGATAGATCATCAATTGAGTCTTGGGATAGTGGTTTCGCGTTGGTACTAGTTGTATTAACATTACTGGCGATGAAAGATGTTGAAAGGGGGCTGGTGAGTAAGCTGTGGGGTTTCGCTTAATCAGCTAGGGGAGGTTATTAAACTGTGTTTTCACCATCTCATTTTAAAGCACTGGCTTTGGATTAATGCACTAAATTAACTTTTTTTTTTTTGATGAATAGCGGAATAGTGGCTTTGCTAGAGGCCGAGCGCATGTTTGGTCGATTTGCTACCACTACTTAGAGCATGATAGCTAGCGAGTTATATCATCTCACAGAGCATGATAGCTAGCAGGATTAGATTGCTTCACAGAGGTCAATCAGATATCAGATGGATATTAATTTCTATTGCCTACTATTAATGCCTATTTTGTGAGGGTTATTTATTTTCGTTATTTAACATTGAGCAATGCCTGTCTCAATCTAGTACTGGAATCTATTATATGCAACCCCCAATTCATCCAAAACATCACAGCTGCTCAGAGGAAGATTATTAGCCTTCTCATAGGCCTCAGTATCTACAAAAAACCATCCCTTGGCGTCAGCAATCTTGGCCTGCTTGTACTCATACTCACGAGAACACTGGTTCCGCATCTTTCTAATGTAGTATACCTCCGCATGCCGATCCAGCTGAGCTAATTTTTTATCCGAAAGGTTAGTAACGTCATTAGGATTAACGTAATATGAAATATGATGCTCGGGGGTGCTCCTCTCCATGGTGTAAGGCCTGCTGGGGGTAAACTGAAATCCTGCGGCAGGACTTGACGACCCCCCACCACTGCTGAACATTGAAAACAGTAAAGGTATGCCAAACAAAACTAAAAGCGGAATTAACTGCATTAGATTTCTTAGGGAAAATGGCTCATCGTCATGATGGCCATGCTGCTGTTGATGGTATCTCTGTCTTGCCTGTGCGGCGGCACCACCGCCCATATTCGGGCCACCAAATGCGCTAAACGGCGATCCTCCTCCGCCGCCGAACGTATGGATCCGTACTCCAGGACCTCCAAAGCCTCCAAATTGTTGAAATGGTCCTCCACCACCACCTCCACCGCCGAAGAACATGTTGAACAGGTCTTCTGGTGAGATATCGCCTTGGAAATGGACTCCAGGGCCCCCAGCGCCGCTGCCACCAGCAGAAGCTCTGGAAAAGCTTGGTCCTGCACTGCGAGAATCGGGATCAGAACCAGTCTGGTCGTATATTCGTTTCTTGTCGCTGTCAGACAGTATCTGAAATGCTTTTGAAATCACTATTATGTATATAGTTAGTATCTGGCATTACCACATAAGCTTGTGCCTATATAATATAAAAAGACTTACTCTTGAATGCTTCATCAGCTCCAGGGGCGGAATTTTTATCTGGATGCATGATCAAAGCCAGCTTTCTATATGCTTTTCGAATCTCGCCCTCGTGAGAAGGTGCTTCAATGTCCAGTATGGCATAGTAGTCCGTTACACGGCACTTTCGTACTCGGTTTACTGCTGCTATTTGGGCAGGCGTGTATTCTCTGTCGTTACGTCCTTGGTCATGGTTACGGTTTTGAGCTGACGTAGAGTTTTTCTCACTTGAGGTCGACATGTGGTGATGCTTGGACTGTGAAGGTGAGTATGTCGACTATGGTAGTATTCTGAGATTACAGTGTTATTTGAGATGTTGTAGGCGATTATTCAAAAGGTGTTAAAATATTAGAGATGCGAAAAGGAGTAATAGCAGGAAAAAAAAAAAAAAAAAAAAGTGTGCTGTACGTCCAGGCAGTAAAATTTCAACTGCCACGCAGAGCTGGAAATTGAGTGAGTGAAGGATAATAATATGGGTTGGGAGTTGGGCGCGGGAATAGTGGAGTAGTGGGGTGGGTTTCAAGTGGGAGACGCAGATAACGCCATTGGAGATCAAATAAATTAAGCAGTCTCCTAGTAGTAGCAATAGCATTGGATTTCAGGATACGAATCGTTCTGCTATTTCCTGTTAGTATTTAGCGATTGCTTCTGTTATCGGCAGATCTGCATCATTGTAGACGCTCTGGTTGCGAAACACAAACCTTGTCCTAATGTAGTACAATATAAATAGTATTCACTAGTGATGGATTTGGACAAATGGGACGCATGGCACATACTGGGGGATAGGTCTATTGTTTGGGAAGTATTAGACGCCGTTGTAATTGGTGAATAATCTACTTTCTATAGCCATTGAGGCGCCAGATCAACAGTCCACATTTACTACTGGTTGGTCATAAGAGCGCTGAATCAAATGCGCAGCTACGTATACGGCAAGGATTGATCTAATGCTTGAGATAGTATAATAGTAATACTGTATTTGGAGAAGGATCAATTTGACTAGTAATGGTAGCACGGAATGACCAGATGTCCTATTATCAATAGTAGTCACAATGGTATTGTAATGGCGGTGGTATTGCTGTTGATGTGTGAGGTGGAATTATCAAGGGGAAATACCCCAGTATTTATATTTTTTCTGGCAAACTATTAAATAACAATTTTCTGAGAGCATTAGACGCCAACTTATTGAGAACCGATTGATACACTGTACTAGGGTTTTGAGCTAGACGCTGACATTATATACCAAATATCACACATATAATGGCGCTTGGTACTACAATGCCCATATACTAATTGACAACCAGATATTCACTAGATGACCAGCCAGATATGTGAGACCTTTTTTTCACTAAAGAATTCTGGTAAAATATCTCATAGAAATATTCCAACTTTGTGTGCTTTAGAACATGAGACATGATCTAGACGCCGGAGTAGTTTGGTAGTGGGTGGGAGCAGTCGCCGGGTTCCATTACCACAGTACTATTACTACCACTATCATTGTGAAACTCCCACATCACATACAGTACTACAATGTCGAAAGAGGAATACTTGCCAGGTATGCCCAGCACCCAAATAGAAACAAAACTAACAGTCGAAATTTATTCCAGCTCTTACTGAAGTATCTGTGTATGTTGTTATAGACTATTTCGTCAAGGCTAACTGTCTATTCCCACAGACCACTCTCTGAGGCAGAACTCAACGTTCTCCGAAAGCAATACAACGATGAGGGCCAATACGTTTCACTCCAGACCCGATTCAACTTAGCTTGGGGGCTCATAAAGTCCAGCAAAGTTCGTGACCAGCAGGAAGGTGTCCAACTGCTGACTCAGGTGTTTAAAGATGCTCCTCAACGGCGAAGAGAGTGTCTGTACTACCTCTCTGTCGGATCTTTCAAGTTGGGGGACTATACAAATGCTCGTAAATACTGCGATATTCTACTCGAGATTGAGCCTGATAACCATCAGGTGATTCATCTGCGACAGGTTATTGAAGACAAGCTATCGAAAGGTATGTTTTCTTGTTGTTATCTTGTTTTTTTTTCTCTTTTTTGTTATCATTTTAACTAATAATGATTATCAGAGGGCTTGGTCGGCATTGCGATCCTTAGTGGCGTGGTAGCGGTAGGTGCTGGGCTCATTGCTGGGCTCATGCGGCACAGAAGATGAAGGTGACAAAGATCTGTAGCACTATAGCATACCAGACACATTTTTTCTTATTTTTGACAATTTGAAATATTGAGATCCTTTTATTCGTGTTTGAACCGGTTGCGATTGTGATGGTAGAAGACTGAGATTGTGCTTCTGCCCTCTTCCCCTTAGACCCTACGAATAATATTTTTTACCCCAAATATTTTTTTTTCCTTTTTGTTCCTCGTTCCTATTACACCAAACAAAGCTTCTTAAATTTCGAACCCTGTTGAGGCTCTTTGTTGTTCATGAACATTGCCAGAGCAGTGATCGATGCTTTCGATAAACTGCCAAAAAAAGGAAAACCACTGATCCGTAATAATGGCGATCCAGAATGGACAGTTTTGGCTGGTATAGTACTTGAATTAGACAATGATCAGTACGAATGCGTATGCACTGCTACTGGTCTCAAGTCTACTCCAAACAATATTCTGTCTCAATGCAACGGCCAAGTTCTCCACGATATGCATGCTGAAGTACTAGCGATACGTGCATTCAACCGGTTCTTACTTGAAGAATACGGTAACAGCAAGTACTTTGATGGCCCAAAATTCAAACCCAAAGTTCACATGTATGTGTCAGAAGCCCCTTGTGGAGACTCCAGTATGGGACTGATGAATGAAGGTGTTGAGTATATATGGATGGACGATCTAGTACGCATAGGAGATGAAAACTCCCCAGTCTCAGGTAGAGATCACTTCCATCGGGTTGGTTTAGTGCGCACAAAACCTGGAAAACGTACGGCTGCCCGTACGTTTTCTAAAAGCTGTAGTGATAAACTAGCATTGAAGCAGTGCACCTCTCTGCTGATGGGTTCGGTAGCGAAGGTCCTGTCTGAGCCTGTGTATCTGTCCACGCTAGTGATACCAGAGTCTCGGTTTGTGGCGAAAGACTTTGTTAGGGCTTTTAGAAGCCGAATCAAGTCGGATCACTATTTCGAATTCCAGCCAGTGAGCATTAGTTTCCGATATGAAAGAAAGAAATCTTTGAGTGTGCCTTGCCCGCATTCTTTGGTATGGGTCAAGTCGCATCCTCCGGAAGCTATCTTGAATGGTGTTAAAATGGGTAACCGGCCACTGAAATCTGGCTCCAAAGGGGCCAGTTTGGTGTGTCGTGAGAGTATTGCCAAATTAGCATTGAAGCATGGAAATGTTTCGGGTGGGTTTGAGTCTTATGTTGAATGGAAGAGCTCTGCATCTAGAAGGGCGGTCAAGCAAAAGGCTTACAAAGATCTTGGCCATTGGCTACCGACTGCAGAAGACGATTTTTGTATATAGTGTTTTTTCTGCTACAACTATACGCTCCTTTCCATTTATCGCCGACTTGAGGCACCGCGAATCTCGAATCTGTGTCCTGGAGAAATAATTACGAGATATAACTGCATACAGGGCGGAGCCGTGATAGAACCCCACAAAAAAATACATATAGATATACCCATTAATGAATTCACTCTTTACCAATGGCGAGATACACCCATAAGTACTAACAGAACTATCAAGCCAAATTCCTGTGGTAATTCCCTTCCTATAAACGCTACGGCGAGAAACATTTACTGACCCAGTCATCTCAGATCCAAGCCGCATTTACTGCGGCTTTCATGTTTTCACTCAGCACCACAGCAGCCTATATTTCAGTGATATCAGAACCTCCTGAATAAGAAGCCTTAGCCAGAGAAACTTTCTTTTCGTCTGCATTAAAAACAACATAAGCTGACCGCAGGAAAGTCAGGCCAAGGATGGGGGCTTCCAAATGCGTCTCGAACTGGGTAAACCCCAGGACATACTTTTTAGTAGGCTTGTTTACTCCAAGTACACTCGGGTCGAGAGCATATTCTGATCCAGGAATCTCTATTTTACCACTCCCAAAATCAAAAACCAGATTCTTATCTGGAATTTCATCAAAAGCATAGTAGCCCAAAGACTTATCGTGCTCTGCCCCTAGCTCTTCAACGACCGATTGGAGGACGGCTTTCGGAATATAAGATATGGATGTTCCAGAATCTAAAAGAGCAGTAAAACTATCTCCATGGCCCGGTACACTAGCTTCGACAGTCCATCCCTTTGGCCATACAAAACTGAAAGTGACTGGTGCATCAAACAATTCCCCACTGTATTTGGCTTTATCGATTCCGCCAAACAATATAGAGCCGGACGATGCATTTGTGCTGTTCAGAAACAACGAAAAGCCATTGGTGTTGATCAGCCCCTCATTCTTTAAATTGGCTGGGATGTTGGAGTGACCATAACTTGATTCCAATGTTAGACCCACGGAGCCTCTTGGAAAAACACTATTATTCTTATATGACACTCCAACATGTTGTGTTTCCACGCGAGTGTCACCAATGTAGACAGAATCTTGATACCAATCTCCACTAATCGATTGAGATGAATACGGCTGACTGAAGTGATGGTTCACGAGCTCACTGCTGGAAGAACTAGTTGGTTCATACTGCCAATCGTAGAGCCAGGTATCATAGCCTCCGGTATCGACCAGGAGTTTAGCTGACTGGGCCGGGTTGCCAATAGAAATATTGGCAATATAGGCGCCAGTAAAATGCTCTAACGGTAAGGTGACAACTCTTTTGTCAATATCACTAGCCCGGACATTAATAGGCTCATGATTGACCAACGGAAGTGGCACTGTGTGCTCAGTTTTGGCAGTAGGAGCAGCGATTACAGTAGCTGAGATTGCACTCATAACTATGGTTGCAATAAACTTCATTTTGCAGAGGGAGGTGAATTTTTAGTTCTAGTTTTTTATTCATGTATTCTGGAGTCTTCAAGTAACTGTGCAGATGCTTTTTCTTGACCTTTTGACATGCTATTTATATTTGTTCAATTAATAGTAGTTTACATGGACAGTAATCACCGGACTAGCAAGTTTAGCAGAACGTTGAAACCTGTATCATGTGTTTTTTTAGTTTCCAGATAGAAGTTGAAAAAGGAAACGATACAAAAGAAAAAAAGAAAAAAATACCACGAAGCTATTATTACACTGGAGATTTTACTTTAGGAGTGTTTGCTACTGCTCAGGGCGATTCTTATTTGAAGCTTATTATTTGCTATAATATATAAGGGGATGTCTTACTTTCAATGGGCTAATCAGAGATGACGTAAAATAGCAACCGCGAATCCAGAAGTATCATCAAACACCATTGAGACAAGAATAAGGCACAGGAACAGAGGTCAAAGCGTATAACAAACTTACCAGAGAAATACTATTTACGGGTCATTCACATGTCAAAACGGTACCCCGGGAAACGTAAAGCAGCAACTCCTTTACCAGCACCATAATAAAATATATGCCTTTGAGACAAGAATGCAATCGAAAACAGAAGTTTAAAATAAGCAAGAAGTTGACCAAGAGCTGCCTCAGAATCGTGATATGTTACGAAGACTCAAGGTTTTAAAACCGTATCTGGGGTAAATTGGTACCCATAGATCAACTCCAGGCCCCATGACTTATGCTATACCTCCGACATATGTCGAACTCTATTGGATGCTACTTACTCAAGTAATTCGGACCCCGTTCAATCAGCTACTCAGACTCTGATCCACTACCTTCCTCTCCTCCTTGCGATTCATCTTCCTCCTTGGTAGTTGGGCCAACAATCATTGCGTATTCAGCACTCCTCAATAAATTATTCAACTCGACGTTGTCTTTGTCACATATATCAATTGGCTTCAGCCCATTTTTGTTTCGTATTCGCGGATCACAACCGGCATCCACCAGCATATCTGCAAAATATGTCCCATGCTCCGGTTCATCCGCACTGTATCGAACAACTGAATGCAACGGTGTATCCTTTTCAATCCGATTGACTGGATCTACCTCAACACCCTCTTGGTCGAGGATGTAATCTAATGCTTCGTCTGTGCATGAATATTAGTTAGTAAACAGTATATTAAATAAATTCCCGACATACAGGACCCATTTAATGCTCCAACGTGTAAAGGGCTGTTCCCGAGAGGATCTCTCGATTCGTTTATCACTTTAGCTCGTTCCTCAGGTCCCAATGCTTCAATAACCTCTTGTAACAAGTCGACATTATTTCGCCGCACAGCCTCAATAATCTGTTCAGATGGACTTGCTCCTTCTACTGTCATTGTGGGCCTTTTTCTCAATTCGTGATGATGTCGTGTTTGTGTCGGTGGTACGAGGCAGTGAGATTGGGACCGATTCGAGTTGGCCATAGCCATGGAAAGTGAATTACAGCACTGCGATAGAGGCCGACCATAAATTAGCTTGAGGCTTGAGTACCACTGGTTCAAAAAGACTGAAATAGAAATTTTGTATATTTGTCGTTGTAGAGCCAGGGAAATTTCAGCGAATATACTAGGAAAAAACTAAGATTAAATTAAAACACTTTAAATATACCAAGATCTAGCTAGTAAGTAAACATACCGACTTTTTTTTTTTACATCTATTCGTCACAATTGGCCCAGGCTCAGATGTTATATGCTCTCTCACTTTAGATAGCAAAATCCAGGTTAATATTCAGCGCACCGATAACATCGTCAACATGAACAACACCTTTCCGCCTCGAAATCGTTGGTTCGGACTTTTCCTGTTCTTGTTCAACCTCTTTCTTATCACCACCATTGGACACCGACTGATCACTATTGTAGAAAATACGCGCACTAGTTCGAAGCCGACTAAATGGATCGGCTGACCGTCCACTTGCCTCAGCTTTCCGTCGCTGCTCATTAGCAACAATCTCAGCTCGTCGGATCTCATTGACATTTGCCTGACGATTCCGCTCATTGACCTGGGCAAGTTTGTCCTTCTCCTGCTGCCTTCGAGCCTTGGCCAAATTTCTATCAATCTCTTGTAGCCTCTGGTCAATTTCTTGCACTTTCATGTATTCCCCTTTGCTCATGGCGATCACCCGGGCCTCCATGAGGGTTGATTTTTCAACTACACTGTCGACTCCCACTTTACCAGCGATTTGCTGTTTCTTTTTGATCATATCATCAATCTCTTGGTTTGTCAGCTGATACGTTTGTAGCTGCTGCAGTTCTTTGAATTTGCGGTCAATCTTCTTCATTGAGGGTATAGACAGATTTTCTCTATCCATTGTCGACTTCCAGTCGAGGAATTCCTGCTGTGAAAACGGGCTATCACTGAGGATACTCATCTCGACAGCCATAGCCTTAGTGCCGATTGCTACTCGTAAGTTTTGATCAATCTTAGTCGACAGTAGCTGGTAAGTCTTTGACGGGACTAATTCTTTTACAGCAGCTACTTTGTAGCCCTTTCCTGTGTTGATTCTGACAAAGCAGCCAATAACTGCTGATTCGAAACCTGGGTGGTGACAAAACTTGGACAATAATGTTCTACCCCATCGGATCTTGTTTAGTGCCCTTTCAGTGACTGGTTCCGTTTTCTCAGGCTCTGCCCATTGCACCTGCTCGTCCTCGTCTTCATAACCTTCTTCGTCGCCATATCCATCTTCAGAATCACTATCGCCACGGCCCGGTTGAAACTCAGAATCGACTCCTTGAGATCTTCGCTTGTTTCGAGATTCCTTTTCTTGTCGTCGTTTCTTGAGTTCTTTAAGCTGACTACCTTTACCACTGCTGCTTTCTGATTTAGCAGCTCGCGGCTTACGAGTCTTTTTCTCTCGTTTTCTTTCTCGGATACGTTGATTAATAATTTCATTCTGTCTATATTCTTCCATTTGTTTTGCTCGTTCATAGAGGATTTCTTCTCGTTCGATTTCGTTCATTGACTCAAGCTCAACTCTGTCTTTTTCGTTAATGTATTTACCTTCGAGAGGATATGGGTTTTTGATCAATGGCTCTTCCTCAGTCTCCTCGTCGTCATCTTCTTCTTGTCCATCTTCTTCTTCTTCGTCATCCTCGTCGTCGTCCTCTTCCTCACTTTCATCAGAGTAGCTATCACGCTTTGACCTTTTACGCGATCGAGTTGTGGAGCTTTTGGATCTCTTAATCGGCAGATCAGATTCTTCTTCTGTTTCTTCGTCAGCCCCTGCTAGGGCTAGCAAGTCTTCGTCCATATCGATATCGCTCATATTGCTTGACTTGTGTATGGTAAAATGTGTCGAAAATGAGTGGTGATGAAAAATGTTGATTGGTCCCAATTCGGCTTTGGTAGTGGTAATGGTGATCGCGAGGAGGTGGTTGGGTGCTGTAGCTATTTGTCTACTATTTTTGTTTTTTCTAGCGAGCTACAATGAGTGTATATAGTTAGAGTTTTTCATTTTGTTAATCCAGGAATTGGGCAAAATAGAAGCTTGAGAAATAGGGCTCAATATAAAGCACTTAGTATTGGGGATAACTGGTTGATATGCCCACTATCACAGTCGGTCTGCACGCAATTGTAGTATAGTGAGACATCGCCCAAGGACCCATCAAACACATTCTGGTATTCACAGTGGGTCGATGAAGAAGTATGGTATAGCTTTCTGAACTCATTTCAGTTTCGGACGATCTTTATCGGACTTATCTTATTCCATGATATATATTATCTTAAACCAATTCCCAAATGAGCCGCACTGCGGCTCATTTTATGCTCCATGATGTCCAAAACGATAAATCCTACATGATTATTCCTATTACAGATCCGTGATTCTCCACAAACGTAGTATACTCAAAATTTTAGAATAGAGCATTTCTACTTTTATTTCTTCTCTTATTGATATTAATTTTGGTCTTACAGCCGTAGAATTACAGATTGATCCAGACCTATTATCTAGCACTTTGGAACAGAGCCCACATCCCCCACATACAGCATCACATCTAAGCAGGAACCAATAGAGATATATAAAAACTCTAAACAGAAACACATTCCCACATTTGTCTCTTATTAAAAAAAAAGAATCCACGATCTACGATTAAAGATCAATGATCAGCAGATGGGGATGTGCGCGCTACCTCCCTAGTGAAACAAAAATTTCCCAGCGACCAGGCTCCATTGTTCCATTAATCTCTTTCTTCATCCTCACTTTTTGATCAGAACCACCCGCAAAAAATAGTAAAAAAAGACCATGTCTAGTAGACAGCAGCCAATGTCGAAAAGATCTCCTTCGATCTTAGTGACAGACGCTCGACATGGAGCTCACAGCACAGCTCCGTTCGTCAGAAGTGGTGGGTTTGCTCGTGATAAACGTCGGCCCAAAACAAAAACACAAGGAACAGGAGGACAGTACGGTTCGACCTCGATGATGAACCCACAAGCTTCGGGGCATTTCACTGGCAGGTTGGACTCGATATCCATCGACAATATCCTATCGGATGTATCTGAAATACCCTCAGCCCAGCGGAGATATCCTTACCCGCAGAATAGTAATGTACATCGCAGACAACAGCAACAACAACAAAACCAGAACCAGAACCAACACCAACAACAGCATATTGACCCAACAGGTGATACTAGCTCGTCCGACATGGCCGGGAAATCAAAAGGCAAAAAGAAGCCATCGTCAACGGTTCGATTGCCTCCAAGATTGACCCCGACGATCCAGGGGAGAACCACAAAACTTTCAGAAAAGCTGGTGCTCATCCCAGACGAAGAACCAGGCTTCCATTTCGACGATGACGATGATGATGACGATGAGTATGGTAAACCTCCAAGGGCCAAATCGGACACTGGCCGAAGAGAAGAGCAAGATACCACCGGCCGGCGCCGGTCGTATGCAGAAAGATTGCCAAAGGATCGGCGGACAGATCAATTTGGCAGGGTCACTGCATATTGCATTTCAGATGGCATTCGGCTCAAAGTGGCAGCTGAGTTCCTGCGAAACCACCATAGAATTCGACCTCGTATATACGACGAAGCACTTTTTGCTCCGTACTACTTGCCTCTCTTGCCCGGAGAGACATCTCGGGTCAAAAGCAGCCCTGGTGGATTGGCTCATATGGAACGGCTGATCAACGAGTCTGAACAAGGTGATCACCACTACGAGTATTTTTCCGGCGAGGAGACTAACCAAGTGGATGTCCCCGAGAGCCATGATGGATGGAAAGATGGTGAGGAGGAGTTTGATCCTTCTGAGCCGCAGCATTTCACACCTCCAGAGAACAAGAACTCCCCAATGTTATCACCTACCGATGGGGAAAGAGAAGAAACAGGGCAACAGGAGGAGGAGGGACGAGGTGATGGTAATGACGACCCTATTGCGAGAACTCCTAGTCCGCCGTTGGATCCGCAGGAGGAGGAGATTGCGGAATTTGTCAAGCAGACCGATGACAGTAATACTTCTGAACCTCCTCCGCTGCCAGACGAAAAGCACGCTGAGATATTTATTTTCACCTACGGAGTCATTGTGTTTTGGAATTTCAGTGAGCGGCAGGAAAAAGACGTTTTGGCCGACCTCATGTTCGCCAAAGTGGCTCATCATCCATCATCAGCATTAGCATCAACTTCCTCTATTAGACCACCCAGTGCCGTAAAGCCGCTCGTGGTGCGGCCCATCGACGACCAGGATATCGAGACTGAAGAACTGCATTTCACCTACTTCCCTGAGACCAGCAGACCCCGTATATACAACGACATGATCACTTTGAAATCCGGCGACCACATGATCAAGCTCGCCATGTCTCATGCCATTGCACAGTCTACCAAGCTGAGCCGGTTCGAGGCCCGGATGGACGTTAACATGCACGACGTAAAACACGTGCCAAAAATGCTAGCTCTGACCGGGAAGCTGGGGCTGAAACGAGAGGAGATTTTGAAGATATCAGGGAAGCTGTTCAAGCTGCGAGTCGACGTAAACTTGAGCTCCAACGTGCTCGACACTCCCGAGTTCTTCTGGGAGGACGAGCCGTCTTTGAACCCACTCTACACTGCGGTGCGAGAATATCTCGAGATTGAGCAGCGTATTCTGGTGCTCAATGAGAGGTGTAAGGTGTTTTTGGAGCTCACAGACATTATTGCCGACTCTATTGCGGAGGGTAACATGTCTAGGATCACGTGGATCATCATTATTCTTATTGCATTGTCGCTGGGTGTTTCCATGTTGGAGATTTTTATTCGGTTTGCTATTCTATCTGGGAGAGAGTAGGCGTTTTGAATATCTGGATTATTGAACAGTAGGGTGTGGTGTACAGGTGAGATAGTGGTTACAGGATAAAACTTTCCAACTTGATGGTCTCCAGTACCGTTCAAGGCTAATATAAGGTTTCCAGCTTGTTTAACTGGCTTTCGGTGCCGTTCTAGGTTAATCCAATTTCGCTGCGATTCCACGTAATCCATATTCCCTACATAAAGTCATTCATAGTAGACACGCACGCATATACATAGATATAAATATATATTTATACAAAAAACCGATCACTACTCCTCGTCGCAATGCACTATAACTCTGACTTGGTCCCTGTGGGAGCCTCCAACTCTAATCTGATGATCAACAAACACCGCAAAAGCCCTAGCATGGTCACAAACGATGCCAATCCCACTGGAACTACAGCAAAAACCGCGATATTGTACAAATCCACCGAACGAGCCCGCTTCTCCAGAGCCAGATTGCTAGTCACAAAATTCTGAATAATATATGCAATAGTCAGGATACATGATACCAATATCCAAATATGTAATAAATATGTTCTGTCAGGCGATAATAACGAATGTAACGCCTGGGTCATGGCAATATAAAGAGTTCCGCATGACAGAACCCTCAAGATGGCTGCTGGTGGGGAATAGTTGACGATCCACCGCACCATGAGCCCATCTATAACCGAGTACGATAGATACCCCGATACTATACACCATATTCCTGCCAAAAACAGCTCACTGGACCGCACAGAGGTGATTTGTTTCGACTGTGGATCACTGTCGTTGAGCCAGGCCTCGTAGAGACAGTTCCAGACACCGAGCAGCGAGGGCAGAATGGCCAAGCCTCGTGATAGAGTCAGCAGCCAGTGCCATCTGACATGGACGAACTTGAGACCCAAGGTTTTTATGCTTGGTTCTGATGCCATGACGTGGTTGGGTGGTGTGTGGTGAGTGGTGAAGGAGAATTTATTGTGTCGGATTCGAAACACACGGAAGTACGAAGAAAAAAAAAAAAAAGT